>JALIZH010009125.1:77500-86075 GCA_030522465.1 Rhipicephalus appendiculatus
GCCGGTTATACTACGTTCATTCGCAAACAATAACCAGCTCTAGAAAAATAGCGGGACTTACGGGCTTGTCGTTGCACTCCCGTAGCTTTCATTACTATAAGGTGATCCCGAAAGGCAACCCAATTCTCTCTTTTCTGACGCCTCCTGGCGTATTTTACTTTTCTGTACCTCGAATTTTCGGGCGAGCTCATTATGTAAGGGTGTTGAGTGGGTAAGTGAAATTGTGCCGAGTGCAAAGCCCGCGTCGGATTTAAAGTAACTTCGGTGAGCTGCTGGGTGAGAAGCTTGCATGCGGGTGCACTGTCAGCTGCTACTGCATACGCGCCGCTAAGTTTTACCTCGGAACCGTAGCCTTATCTTTCAACTCGCAAATGGGACTTCGCCTATGACTGTGATCTCACTCCTGCTAAGAGCATACGCATTTAGCCCAGGGTACACAAGCCTGTGCGTACGAGACATGCACCGTGTTCATAAGGTTACGCACTTGTCGACCAGTTCTACTTAAGAGCGACTAATCCGTAAAAGCTTCACTCGTAAAGCTGCAAATACTGATCTAATAAATATCAAATTACTTATTTTCAATGAAGATAAGGATAAATTATCCATGCTTGTTTATACTACTATTAAAAATTACTTCATTTAGGTGGCTTGGAAGTATCTTTCCATTAGTATGCTCTGCCATTCTTCCAGGCACGAAGTGGGATCATGCCTGGGAACACTGTTGCATAAGTTGCGGTCCTGAATGACATAGAATTATGACAGTTTTTTTTTCATTTTTATCGCTCTACATGCAAGAAACGTTCGTTTTCGTTTCTATCAAGTTAAGTGACAACACAGTCACGCTAATTTCCTCTTTTGCCATGTACCTCAGTAAAATGATTGTCACCGAGCAACGAACAGGAAAAGCCAGTAGATCAAATTCGCTTTGGTGCCAAGATTATTTCATTTCTGAGCTCATTATTTATTTCTTTTGACCAGCGCAATTTTGAATGCCAAAACTTAATGCCATCAAAGAAGCTGCTGGCTGCACTCTGCTCCGGCATTTCACGCAAAATTTCTCGTTTCTGATAGACGACGTCATTTATGCTTACTACAAGTGAATCAAAAACTCTATACAGATGCTAGCAACGTCCTCAAAAGAGTTCAGCACACATAAGGCAGCTTTTCGTAACACTAACAGAGTGAAACTCCCCTTGAGGCTGACAAGCTAGATCTATTGGCTTCCGCGTTTTCCACTAGGTAGATCTATTGGCTTCCGCCCAAGTACGAGCTGACAGTTGTGAAAGACGCCTCGAAAGGTGTCTTGCCAGCGGAACAATAAAGCCGAGAAGATTGGAAATGTTTCGTACTCCTTAGTTTTCTTTGAGAACTTATTTACTGCACTGGCTCGGTTTCCTACAGAATTTTCTCTCCTTCAGGCGTGGTGTGACAGAATGGATTTAACTAAGCTCAGCTGAAAGTACTGTCTAAGTATTTGTAATTTTTTTTCCTTTCCTAAAGAAACTTAGATTTCAGTCGAGTAGGTGTGTGCACATATGATTTCAGCAGGACCCGAGTTTTCATCAAGGTTTATTTTCGTGTGGTCTAAAATTCCTGTTTTTTCCTCCTATATACTGATCTCGCCAGTGCTTTTCGAATACACTGACATTCGTTGTATGTATACCTATATTGCATTTCGCAAAACAAATTGAAATTTTGTTGGAAAAGGGAGGAGCTATCCTGATGAGGAAGACTGGCTTTTTCTTAGGTGTGTCCTACCTCTATATGTGGCTCAACCGTCTAAGAGAATTGATTATGAGGCAGTACAAGACATTGGTTGTCTTTTTCCTTTTCGGCTAACTTTTTATGGAGCAGAATTGTGTGCAGCACTCCGGGCTCTGCAATGATTGCTGTAAAAAAGGAAGTGTTATACATCTATGAGTATTACACATACGGAGCGTGTACACCAGCATACAAATAAATTTGTATAAATCCGGTGTAGTATTTCACTGTCGGATTCTTTATTTCTCATCTATACCCCACCTTTCCCTAATCATTTACGTCAATTGTGGAGCAGTAAGCTTAACGCCGAACGCAAGCACATTGTCGCAACAACTCTCTGAACATTTTTAGTGTGCTAAGACAAGCACGAGAAGTTATAGTTAACAGTTATCTTTATATCTAGGAATTGCAGTTCCTTTTTATTGGATTCCTCGTAGGTAAAAGACAAGCTCCTTACAAAGGATATAAACACAGTAAAAAATTTTTCCGAGGCAATACTGTAACTCAACCGTTTAGTCGAGTTCAAAATCACCAAGAAATCGTCAACATACCGAAATATCTTAAAATCTTTAGCGTCAATAGCTTCATTCAACTCTGCGTCAATGGATGACATGAAGATGTTACACAGCACCGGCGCTGAGATGCAATGCTACAATGTGCTTGCATTCGGCGGTAAGCAGATCTTGCGAACACAGGATGGCTGACAGTTTTGATTATCCGGTGTCGCGTCTGCAATCGGCTGCTTTCCCATTGCTCAATCAGAACTAGCCTCTCGGAGAGCTTGCTCAAGAAATTGAAAGTCATGCCCAAAAGGGTGGATCCTACACACCATAACAAAAGGCCGGAAATATTACCCTGTATGCATGAAGTCACCCACAACCCGAAGAATGTTGCGGGAAGACACGATGTTCCCGTGATATTTCCCGCCCCTTACAAGGTCTCCCAGCTATGTGTCCGAGTTTTTCGAACAAAAGAATAAGGCTGCCTATGACATACAGCATGTAAAACCGCATTGCCCTTATATAGTTGGGGTGGTTGATTAAATACCCCTCAGCTGTGGTAGGACATACATCGTCCAGACTGGCGTGAATATCCGATTAACAGGACATGAAGCCTCCCGCATTCATATATCTGGATTATACTTGTGTTCGCACTGCCAGTCCTACGCACGTGCGGCCCTTTTTTGCGGAACCAGGGTGCTCGAGTAAACTCGCAACCAGGTGGTAAGAGAATTGTTGAAGGCTTTTAGCATAAATAAGGAGGCTGCCCTGGGTGTTAGTGTGCCATCTTTAATTTTTATGTCGCGACAAATTGCATGATTAGGCAAGTCTTGAAAACTCAAGGTCGTTTGTCATTCTGTTAGGGTGATTATCAATGTGACTCGCGCACGCGCCTGAAGTTACCTGGGATCCAATGTTGTTTCCAATAAACCTGTTGTTAGTTGACACCAGTCCTGTCGTTCCTTGACCTCGTTTCTTTGTGCCTCTAAATTTTTGTCAGGATTTTGATAACTCGCGCTTTCTCGCCGGGTTTTACTTTCTCCTCACTCTGAGTGTGCGCTGCAGTATTACCGTTTTGCGTTTGTTTGCAGTTCCCTTCACTGAGTTGAATGGCGTTTTGTTTCTTTTTTTTTTTGCCGACATGACCATTTTTCTGGAGCCTTTCTGTACATACAGACAGGTATGGCGACGGCATGGCACCGTCAATGTAGACGAGTGCGTTTCTTCGTGCCAAGAACTTTCACTGCTCGCGGAAATGGTATTCGAAGAGCTTTGGTGCGCGGAAAATCCTCGGCGTCAAGAACAGTCGTTTATTAGGCTTAGCTATGGCAGGTAAAGGCCCGCTCGACGTGTCGCTGAGGGGGGCCTGTTGGCGAGAAGGATCAGCTGCTGGCGCTGCTAGAATTGCAACTTTTGCAGCTCGATCGCGGCTACACGGCAGTGACGGTAGCGAGGAAGCGTCAGACTACGTTCGCAGCTTTACGTAGGTAAGCATACAGACTGTTTTTAAGCTTCAGAGAAGAGCAGAGACTTTCACTGCTCATGGTTCTAGTCTAAAGCGTGTGTCTTCAAATATATTCTCACCGTCTTTCCCCGACTTAGTTCGAGTACTGAAGTTAAGTAAGGAAAAGCTTACAGACGTGTTTCCGGTGTGTTTGGTGTAAGAAGAGTTCACGAGTGTTTTGCCATTCGTCTACTTTGAAATGTGCAAACCATGACCGGAATCAAACTCTAGACTTTATTCTGAGTAATGTCATAAGCCGTGCATGAGCTTCAATTAATTCAATCAACGCTTTCTTTCTTTTTCCCAGCTCTTTGCAGGTCCACTCTTTCGAAGCACTAGACCATACATATGTATGATTATGAAACGGCGCAACGAAGGCAGAATAAACAAAAGCGATGAAGAATACTTGAAGACAGGCACCATTCGTTGCGTCGTTTCATAATCATGAACCCTTACCAACTCGCCCAACTATCAGTCATACATACGCAGCTGAATCTATACCAAGGTGTGGGTGTGAGACATGTGTTTTCCACAAATAACACGTTGTGCCATGAGTATATGCGACATGATTATGAAGTGCGCATTCAGAAAGTCAACAAAACACCTGCGCAGAAGTGAATAAGTCGGCAAAAAACAGCGAACCATGGAGAAGCGTCATAAACAAAAGTGGACTGGTGTTCACAAACAGAGCGGGCAGCGCTGAGCTACAGAGAGGTGTCCGCCAAAGCAAATTGATGCTGACGGCAGAAAAATTCGAGAAATAACTTTCCAGTGCAGTCAAGTGGAAGATATCGCGCAAGCATATTTGTGTTAGTGTTACGTTCTCTATGCATATGTCTTAGCTTTTGCAGAAACATCGAATAAAGCGTCGCGCAACATCAACTGCCGCATGCGCGTGAGACGAGAGATGGAAATATTGCTCACGAAAGGTCATTACACGACATTAGAAGTTACTTTTCTCTATTTTTCAGAATGGAAATATCTATCTTACAAATTATAGCTTGCCGGAAGTGATGGCATAACGCTACTATTACTTTAAGGAAAGTTTATTATTGTTTGAAGTTTCCAGGGTTGTAGCTTTCCGGAACTTTGTTACAAAAGACTTCGAGTTCGGATGCTAGGCGGCTTTTCTGCGGGCCTGCCTAGTTACAAAGCTTCGGGCGTGGCACTCAGATTAACATGGCCCTAATTTTTCTTTCCTGTTCTGGCCAATTTTCCATGCCATCAGAAAATCGGAAATGGTCTAGTTCAGTCAAAAGTAAATGCGAAAGTATAGAGTAATTTTCTCGAGATTAGCCTAATGAAGTAATTAATTACATTACTTAGTTACCGACTTAAGAAGGAATTTCATTACATTACTCGTTAAAGCAAAAAGTGATTAAATTACTGTAATATCATTACTGCCAAGTCTGCGTGAGAGGTCTTCGGAATTTTCTTGAATGTGGTTAGTCTACAGCTGCATGTGGTTAGTCTATTCGAAAATAACCAAGTACGCACTTTACAAATGGTATCGCCGGACGAAATCACAAGTTTTCTGGTAGACGAAACGGAAGTAATTAGTCCCGTTCCTGTAGCGAGTTTCGCAGTGCTGTCTGTGTGCGCTATTTTCTACCCGGTATGAGTCCCCCCGCTAATGACCGGAGTTGCTGTCAGTTGCGGGTCATCAATTGCTAAACTCCGTCACGCATGTTGCGAACTTCGACGAGCGGCCCTTTGCGAAAGAGGTGATTCTTAAGCGTTCTTTATGAACTAAACGTTAAGGGGGGGGGGGGGGGAGTATTTTCAAATGCGCGAAATTCGAATAGCCGTCAAATTGAAAGTGTAGGATGAACAATGATATTCCCGCGTTTTACGTAAAACAACAGCACAATTATGAAGCACCCCGTACTGGGAGATCACAGATTAATGTCGACCACCATGCGGAATTTTAATATGAGCCACCATGCTTTTCATCTAGTTTCCATTGAAATGTGGCCGTCGTGGCTAGGAATCGAACCCGCGTCCTTGAGACCAGCAGCAGCACACCGTAGCCGCTAGCTATCACAGTGTTCTACGGGATAGATATTCATCCGACAGTGTTCTTTTACAATTACCCAAAGGAAATAACTATTATGTGAACGACACTCATATCCCGTGCTTGTTTTCACACCATTTTTGAGTACTGCCGCACCGCGACAATAATTAAGAACACTGTACTCAAATCGAACGGTACACATGAACGACCTTGAGACCACTCGATGGCAGCGACATTGTATGCGTAAATGTGTGCGACATTTCTTCAGAAGACGTAAACGGTCGATCTCTCAGCTTTGACTTTCAGTTTTCCGCCATGAAACTACACCGGCGCGTGTGACCTCCTCACTATCACCCGAAGCAACAGACATTCGGGAAGGCTGTGCGACACTTGCGCCACTGCGGATTTCATTTTACAAGAATGCGGCCGCGCTGGCTTTCGGGATGACAGAGACGAATGCCGACAGCGCGCGCGACACAAAAGGGGTGCGCCAAGATGGACGAGGTCCTATACCACAAGCATACCACACGTTAGCGAAGCGGCATCCTTTTCGGCCCACTGTCAAGCTACCCTGACTGCAGAAAAACTGCCGCACTTTACTCTATTTGGCTTCTTACGCAACTTTGCTTTATAGCTTTCAATACCACCTCGGAGGGCTGTCAAAGTGCATAGAGAAAGCCTGCAGAATATAATGCAAAAAACAATCGAGAAAAACTTGAATGAGCAGAAACAAATGCCGGGATCGGTATCCAATGTCCCTGGGGTCATCCGGTTAAGCAATGATCTGAACGCAATCTTTTGCCAGCCTTCTGTGCCGGATTGAACTTCTTACTGATTTACGCTAACATTCCCTATTCCCCAGGATTCATAGGTTTCCTTATATTTTGTGAGGAAGGAGCAAGAAGCCACAGTTTAATATCACAAGAAACTCAGTCTTGTGCGATATTGTGTAGAAAACGCGAATAGTTGTTTTGAAAAAGTTTACGTGAGAGAATCAGCTTGGTCAAGCTACTCAAAAACAACAAAGAAAAAGCAAAAAAAAAAACAAAAAAAGGGAAAGGACAGAAGCAGAAATACTCAGACACGTCCACGCAAAACATTAAGGAGGCCTAAATAGAAAAGGTTTTATATTATTACGAGATCCCCTATTATGTAGCATAAATCAGCTGTAATAGCCCAAATATCACCCAAACCTGACATCTTTGCAAAAATTACTCTTTTTATACATTGCACTTGTTGTCAGTTTTACCTGGAATATAAGCTGAAAGCTGAGCTTCTTCCCGATAAAGCTCTTTTTATAAATGTTACTTTTATGTTAGCGCTTCTCGT
Source organism: Rhipicephalus appendiculatus (assembly GCA_030522465.1). Lineage (NCBI taxonomy): Eukaryota > Metazoa > Arthropoda > Arachnida > Ixodida > Ixodidae > Rhipicephalus > Rhipicephalus appendiculatus. Next base: position 84,609 of record JALIZH010009125.1, read on the forward strand.
TTTCTCTGTTTTTTTTTTTGTCATTGTAAATGACGAAAAAAAAAGGCTTATTACTTGACATTTCACGTCTTGTCTACGGTGAACGCCTTTCTAATCGAATGGATAAGCTTTCATACAGCGAACAGATGTAAATATCGTAAGCTTCACTTTGCGTACATATCAATGCTAATTCGATAACTTGCACTTAACACTTTTCACAACGCAGCTGTTGGCCCAAGTGCTTTCTTCAGCCCAATGTGCACATCGACATCGCTGACTGTCTGCGCACGGTAGACGCATGTCATTAAGCGAGGCGCTCGCATTACGCTGATTACCCACCATTTGCCCCAATTAAAGGCCGCTTTGTAAGACGACCCATATTAGGAACGAACACCGTTCCCTTCGTTACCAGTCGAGGAGCTCTTCGCACCTTAAGATTCAAATTCCTACCTGATTACCCCGGTCCGTTAACTCTGTAGAGACGAAGCGTGCGGCTAAGCGTCCGTGAAGCCGAGTGTTCGGTGCTCGCTTTAGTGCACTGGCCCTGATGCACACAACTAATATGAACGACAATGCTTCAAAAAAAGGGGTTCCATGCATATACTAAAACGTTCGTGAAGAGCGAAGTACGTAACTGCATGCTATAAGGGAACATCGCAGCTCTTTGAAAGGCACGTCTTTCAGACACTTGGCTATGCATTGTAACGGTTGGAATGGTTCTTCGCCGCTTTTTGAAGCAACGCAGATTTGTTGGCGCACAAGCACCAAGTGGCTAGGTAACTTGTAGAAGCTGCCATGATTAAAAAAAGAAGACTGGCACATGTGTTAGTCACACCTCGCTGCATTTGCCGGAAGCTGAGTACGCATGCCTTCAGCAAAAACCTGTAAAATATTTTGTTCGATATGCAGTATCCGTGTTCTTAGCTTTGGTGCTGAAAACTTCCGATTTATGTTTTTCACGCCAGTTCAAATGGTTGCACTTTGTTTCAGTCATAGATGTACACATCATGACATATATTAGTTGATTTGTGGAGACGTTATTGCCAACTATAAGAAGCGGGTTTCCTTTTCAATAAACTTCAGTTTTCAGTCAGCGCCTGGGCCAGTGCCTTTTTCTCTGTGCCCAGTTTTCCGCACTCTAAGTCTCGCCATGAATCCGTACCAGCTCGCCCAGTACGCCTCTTTGCTTGTATACAATATTGATTTCCGTATCCGCTTTGGGTTTGCAACATAAGACATGCTTGTGCATGCGCGCATGCTAAAGCGTGTTTGCAGAGCCCTTGGCTATTTATTGAAGGAAATCATGTGTGTACTTTCCATAGAAATAACGCTGCATTGAAGCGGCAATGTTCCATTCAATAACACTCCAAATCTTTATGGGATCACGCACAATTTTTCAAACGTTCATATTTCACTTCACCCACTTGCAATACCGCTGTAACGCACTACGTACACATTTACGACTCCTAGTACCACTGATGCGAACAC
>JALIZH010009126.1:0-90873 GCA_030522465.1 Rhipicephalus appendiculatus
GCCGTCCGCCGCTCGCCATCGCCAGTCACGCTCACCTCAACGCCGCTGCTCTGCATCACCGGCTTATCCGGGACAGCTCTAGGGAAACTAACAAATGGCGCTGCATTGACGGCTTGGACCGAAAAACCTCTAACGACCGCTAATTCCAAACGAAATTTACTTGTTGTTCTCATCGATGGCTTGACCGTTACAGCTGTACACTCTTAGTTAAATCCTGGCTAGAATACACGCCTGCAAGCAGGAAATCCGGGTCAAATTATGGCCACATTCAGTCAGTTCGTTACGCGGCTCCGTAGCCGTGTCCCAGAGGAAGCGGCCCTTTTCTAAGTGGCCGTCAGAATAGCCGTGGCGACGGCTAGACGGGATTTTAAGTCAAATTTTTACTGGCTAGGTACGGCCTGCGGTTACGCGTGACGGCCCTGTAGGCGGTCTGTCTGTAGGCGGCCCTGATGCGGTTGCGAGAAAAAAATATTTCTGACGCTGTCAACCATTTTCTTCCCAGTTTGATGGTTGGAATTATCCCTACGGGAAATTAGAAGATGAACAGCATCATAACCATCCACATCTGTGACAACAACATGCAAATTACGCACAGCACTGGAATCGAACTCGGGACCGCGTGCAATGAAGGCAGACACCTTACCCATTGCACCACAGCGCCACCGCCTGAGTGCTCGTTTTTTCGCGGGGTTATATATCTACCATGTCGTTTGCAAACAGTCCGCGCGACGTTGAACTTCTGTTTTAGATGCGAAGCATCTTATGCTCGGGGCTCCCGTGTCCCTCTCGCGTCCCGCGTCCCGCGTCCCCCGTCCGCCGTCCCCCCGTCCGCCGTCTCCCGTCCCCCGTCCCGCGTCCGGCCACTTTCATGAAGTAGGGAAGCACCCATTGTGCGAACCAGAACACTGTAGTAATATGAAGGCCGTCAACCCTAACACAGTCATCAGAGTCATGGCCGAGAGCACAGAGAGGCTGCTTAGCAATGGCTACGCAGGTGGTGTCTGTCGCCCAGGTTGACCCCATTCCTTTAGTCATGGCCGAGAGTACAGAGAGGCTGCTTAGCAATGGCTAGGCAGGTGGTGTCTGTCGCCCAGGTTGACCCCATTCCTTGAATCATGGCCGAGAGCACAGAGAGGCTGCTTAGTAATGGCCAGGCAGGTGGTGTCTGTCGCCCAGGTTGACCCCATTCCTTAATCTTGCGTGCATGTGTTTGGAGGGGGCTTAGTCCGTCCCTCCTTCCCGCGTCCCACACCACCACAGCGCGTCCCCTCCCCCCTCTCTCTCCTACGCTCACCCCCTTTCTCTCCTCTAGGAATCCTCTACTCTACGGAGCGGCTCCCCCGCGTCCCACAGCGCATGCGCCTCCCCTACGCTCACCCCGTTCCTCTACTCTAGGAATCATCTACTCTAAGGAGCGGCGCCCACATCCCCACAGCGCATGCGCGTCCTCTCCCCCCTCTCTCCTCTAAGAATCCTCTACTCCACGGAGCGGCTCCCGCGCCTAACACCCCCCACAGGGCATGCACGTCCCCCTCCCCCTCTCTCTCCTCTTCTACGGTCCCCCCCCGTCCTTTCCTCTAGGAATCCTCTGCGGAGCGGTGCGCACGACAGGTGGTGTGACAGCTGCATACTCCGCTGGGGGGCGCCACGGTAGTTCCGCGGTATGAAAATGACGGAGCGCGCGCGCCTCATTGTCTCTCCTGTGCAGCGCCGCGATGAGCGCCCGGACTACTGCCGTGAAATGAGAGCGGCGACGTTCCTCCCGCTCAAGCTGATTATCTCCCCGCTGCTTCGCATCCACACATGGTTCCCTTTAGCGGGAGATGGGGAATTTTTTGTGCAATGTGCATGTGTCTGAGAGTGCATTAGGGCAGCAAATAGTTGGCGGGGCTTCATGCACTCCAGACAACCGCGGTAAGCACCTTCGGCGCCGACTACGGTTCGTAATTCGCCGTGCCGCGAGAACGATTAACGTGTGTCCGTGTGTCGTTAGTGCTTCTCCGTGAACAGCGGTTGTTTCGCTCACCGAAAATTCGCGAATGTATACCAGCCTGAGGGGCATATCTTCAGATCTCGAAACCCGCGTACGTTTTTCCCATGTGCGTGGGCTGCGAGCAATTTCCGTTATTTATGCCGTGATGCGTACACGCGTGCCAGTGACAGCAGCCCGTTCTCAGCTGTTCGTGTAACATTAACCTGCTTTGTCACGTTAATCGTTTGAATGGGTATTTTAACGTGCCTACACTAACATTTGCATTTTGTGCCCGTGAAACATCGCGAGCCGCACGTTGGGGCAGCAGCACCTTTTTAGCAGTTCGACGATCCATCTGTTTCAGCAATTATCACTTAGGCACGCTATTTCGCGCGGTACAGTGGTTTTAGATGCGAAGCATCTTATGCTCGGGGCTCTGTCCCTCCCGCGTCCCCAGTCCGCCGTCCCCCGTCCCCCCGTCCCGCGTCCGGCCACTTTCATGAAGTAGGGAAGCACCCATTATGCGAACAAGAACACTGTAGTAATATGAAGGCCGTCAACCCTTAACACAGTCATCAGAGTCATGGCGAAGAACACAGAGAGGCTGCTTAGCAATGCTACGCAGGTGGTGTCTGTCGCCCAGGTTGACCCCATTCCTTGAGTCATGGCCGAGAGCACAGAGAGGCTGCTTAGCAATGGCTAGGCAGGTGGTGTCTGTCGCCCAGGTTGACCCCATTCCTTAATCTTGCTTGCATGTGTTTGGAGGGGGGCTTAGTCCGTCCCTCCTTCCCGCGTCCCACACCACCACAGCGCATGCGCGTCCCCTCCCCCCTCTCTCTCCTACGCTCACCCCCTTTCTCTCCTCTAGGAATCCTCTACTCTACGGAGCGGCCCCCCGCGTCCCACACCCCCCAACAGCGCATGCGCCTCCCCTCACCTACGCTCACCCCCCTTCCTCTACTCTAGAAATCATCTACTCTAAGGAGCGGCGCCCACATCCCCACAGCGCATGCGCGTCCTCTCTCCTCTAAGAATCCTCTACTCCACGGAGCGGCTCCCGCGTCCCACATCCCCACAGGGCATGCACGTCCCCTCCCCCTCTCTCTCCTCTTCTACGGTCCCCCCCCCCCCCGTCCTTTCCTCTAGGAATCCATTGCGGAGCGGTGCGCACGACAGGTGGTGTGACAGCTGCATACACCGCTGGGGGCGCCACGGTAGTTCCGCGGTATCAAAATGACGGAGCGCGCGCGCCTCATTGTCTCTCCTGTGCAGCGCCGCGATGAGCGCCCGGACCACTGCCGTGAAATGAGAGCGGCGACGTTCCTCCCGCTCAAGCTAATTATCTCCCCGCTGCTTCGCATCCACACATGGTTCCCTTTAGCGGGAGATGGGGAATTTTTTTACTCATCTTCAGTCTTTAACTGATATTATATATGGGAACTAGCCAATCTTACCTGTATTCAGCATCACATCGCTGTTCAAGTGAATGCCGAAACGTGCGCCAAGATCAAGTATGACGTACACAAATTTCCTACGGACAGGTTTCCCTCCAAATAAATAGTTGATGCTTTTGCACATCTCTTTCGCGAACATCCGCGTGTAATTGGGGTCAAGCGATGGTGCTGAACGAACTTGAAAATATTGTTTCTACATGCCTAAAAAAACAACTGATCTTTAGAAAATGAGGATATTTTATAGCTGGTACATTGCCACAGCAGTACACATGGTTGGCTTGATCGTGCTTCAACGTTACAAATGCCATGCTAGAATATGAGAACTGTAGCAGATATTCAAAACTGTGAAAAAAGGTCGGTGGAATTGCTCTCCCACTGCCTTGTGCACCTGTACTCGATTTTCAAGTTCACTATGCAATTACACAACCATTCATAAATGTTCACCCCACCAATTTTCAATCAATGTGGATCCCTGTCTCACTGCCTTCCGTTTATTCATTTTGTGCAACGTTTTCCAAAAATCATGTGTTCAATTTGTTTTGTAGAACACGAGCATTGATATAGATAGGTCAGTGTTTCAGGAATGTTTTGGATGCACAAGTAATTTTTTTTAATGCGTGGACAAATGTCATAACTCGACAACTGAAAAGAGAGATGTTGTTTGTCGTCTTTTATTGGAATCAAAACAGTAACACTGGGACTTGCCCAAATGGAAGGATATGTATGATATCCTAAATAAAGTGTGCCTTAAGCACTGGAAAGTGTTCCCACCATAGAACTTCTTGTAGAAAAACAGGTGGGCCAATAATTCTTGCTGCTTCGCCAGAAGTGTCTTCCTGAAAAGGATATCAAATAAAGAAGTTCATTAGGCTTTCAGCCTCCATCAGATTGAATGTTTTACTGAAAATCTGGCTCGACTTCTTTCAGCCACAAACTTTTGAAAAAAAACACAAATTAAAATGAAAAAAGGGGAGATGTTGCTTGCCGAGTATTGCCTTCCGATTTGTGCACTTAGTGTGCAAAGCGTAGTGTACACTGCTATTCTTGTAATATGTAGGAAAATGTGGCAGTGAAAACAACAGTGCAGGTTAGCTAGTTCATGTTTTTAGCACGTCTTAAAGCCAAGGCAAAAGAACAATGTATGATGGCTAGTGTGAGCTATTTATCATTGTTTAATGAAAAGTGCTCTTTAAGAAAAATAATTTATCCATCCTAGAGCGCGTCCCGCAGGACCTGAATAAAGTTATTTCAATCAATCAATCAATCCTCAAAACTTACTACAAGTTTTGCCAAATAACTTAAATAAACCTGGGGCTAGATGTGACAAAACGGATATGTTTAACACATGAGGCATACCACAGAGGAGAGTTTTGGTTCGTTACTGTGCATTTTAATCTTTTAATTTTCGGCAGAATTTAACTCTTCCTTTTAGTTCATCACTCCTTCCTGGCTAAACCTATGAAGGTGTACTTAAAACCTGCCTGTAAGCCACGTGCCACCCTGCTTCTGCCAGTTATGTAATGAGTGTGTTCTGACAAATTTTTATGCTGATTGCTACTTGATATTACCTTGAATATCCCTTTGCCAACACTCGCTGGATGTGCAATCAACGTGACTATTTAAGTGCACATGAATGTACAAATTTACCTAACAGAGGTAATACACATCCCGAGATACATGCAGCCCATCCTGTTGACTGTTTGCCCTGTTAAGTAGATTTACTTGCTTGGCGCTAGCCGGTTCAACCACCCGGCTCGTTTAGCCGTTGGGATTTCAAGTCAGACATCAGTGCATGGATGCAGTGTATTAACTTTAAAATGGACTTTCTTAAGACGACTTTCTTCTCATTCACATTCCCCATTTTGCATATACCAGCTATGCTTCATAATACAGTTCATTTCATGACGGAGGTGTCTGATCTAGAGGCATTTGAGTGTTAAATCAATAGTCTTGTAGGTATGATGGGGTGCGTGGGGCACATTATGTGTATTGTATCAATGCGGCTGAGATAAGACCTATGATATACATGTGCTCTAATTAGTGGTATTGTCAATGTTTTCATAGTACCAATGACTTCCTCGATCACAATAATTTCTTCGATTGAATAATTAGGCAATGCATAGCATTTCATGGCATATTCTAACGTAACAAGAGCTCGTATCAACCGATATTTTGTGAAGGATCCAGACGAGCTGCATCGCTGCTTAGAGAGCCGCTGGTGCTCATAGCTCCACAGTGATGTACGGGCCATCTTGAGCACCATCTGGAAAGTCAAACATGTAAGCGACTGAGTACAGCATGCTGAACTGATCAGCTGTGAGGTACATCAGAACTCAGATCGGATGACTGGTATAAATTCAGTTTAATACCTGTCTCAAACACTTTTTTGAGAGTTATGTTTATTGTGATCTGGCTCCTCAGGACCAAGGACTGAAATTATTCATCATTATTCCACACACAAAACACAAACTGGCAATGTAGATTAAGCATTTTTTTTAACTGCAGGACAACAGCTTTCCCAGCTATTACTTTTTTCTCATTGCTACTCCTACTTCGAGGTCTGCTGCCTTTTAGGTTAGCATAGAAAGCGCCGTTGCGCTTCTTCTGCAAAATTCATGTTATAAACAGACCACGAGTGGCGACGCACTCTTCCCTCGTTTCATTTTTTTTTATTTGTAATATTTCTTTTCTATTAGGTTTTATTCCTCTTACCATCTTCTGTTGCTCAGTGTAGCTGTCAGTCTAAACACTGAATACCCTGCCTTTCTTGACATCTATTTCTTTCTTCCTACCATCCTTCCTGCAACTTGGCTTTACAGTAAATTTAAGTCTTCAATATACACACATGAAGTTCAGTAGTAGTGTTGCCAACTGCTCAAACAGTGATAACCTTCGCACTACAACCGACCAAATTTTGCCTTTTCTCGATGAGGCCACGAAAAAAGATTCGCAGTGGCCAAGCTCACTCCCGAGCCACTGTTCCTGCAAATGCACATCAATTCAGTGAATTTGAATCTGGTTGCGAAACATCATGATAATTAAGGAGCTCAAACAAAGCACGCTACAGAATGGAGTCGGTCTATATGACAGCACACACTTAGCCATTTTGGGAAAAAGCCGTCTGGTGGCTTGTCTGCCATAGTCTGCCGCTTTCTCATGCTGTACTAAACTCAATAATCACATCGACTAAAAACAAGCACGAATGTAGGAAACTATGTTATTCCAGTTAGTTTTTCTCTTTTTTCTGTCTTGGGGATGGAAGCAGTGTACAATGCAAAATTGCCATCGAAATGTCTTCTCCCCTACTGATATTCTGTGCCTCGATGAATTTTCACAGCTGCACTGTGGCGGAACAAGGACGTCCAAGATAGTTCACTTCTGTATCCGCTGTAACCGCAGGAGAACGGGGGGCGCACGGTGATGTCGCACGTTAAAATCAGCCCAAAGCAACACTGGGGATAAACACAGACAAATCAAGTACGAGAACAGAGTAAAATGAAAACAAACATCGGCTTTGTGCACATGTGACTAAACGACGGCGCGATAAACGAGGTATTTTGCTTGAGTATTTCCTGAAAGCACGTCGCTGCATTTGTGCTTTATCGCAAGCAGTCATATCGCACAAAATATCCTTAACAAAGCTCACACACGTGTCGATTAACTGGCCGTACGAAGCATGTAAGTACTGCCCTCGCAGCAGTCTTCACACGCGCATCAGGCATCTCACACATGAGTGTGTAATATCCTTTTTCTTTTTGCTTCTTATTGTACTTTTCCCGCCACACACAGTGCAGAAGCACACCTGCAAGCGCCCGAGCGACGATACGAATGAGCAAACAGAAAACAGAAACATTACTTACTGTCCGGGTTCCCGAATGTGCCGAGCACGCAGCGTGCGCATCATCTTGCTTAGTAGTCGCGGCGGCTGGCTCGCTCGCGGCCCGAGTAGCCCGAGACCATCCCGAGTAGCCCGAGACCCGAGTAGCCCGAGCCCGGCCCGAGTAGCCCGAGACCCGAGTAACCCGAGCCCGGCCCGAGTAGCCCGAGTAGCCCGAGACCAAACGAGCGCGCCAGAGCACACCTACCAAGCAGCTCGCACGCTGAGTCAGCTGAGCCGCGTCGCCGCGCCGGCGCCAGCCAATGCCGTGCGTGCGCAGCGGCGGCAGCGGATTTCCCCGTTTTTTTTGTCCGCGGTTGCCGCCGCCGCGCGGCAGGCGCCAGCGCAGCGGGTGCTTGCATGTGACGCGGAGCCGCTTTTACACGGCTGTAGGCAGGACTCCCGCTAACCGCGGCAGTTTGAGAACAGTCACGCCTATTTTTTTTTTCGCTGAGCTCCATACAACCAGGATTTTATTCAGGACGCAAGAGCACACCGCCTCTATGCAGTTCGTTATCCAGTACCTGACTGAGAGTGTAATCCACATTGACGTCCCACGAATCTGTTATGAGTTCTCATCTTCGATGCCGTCAAAATACGTTATTACACTTATGTCGCCAACAGTACGAGGTGCTGATGGCACCCGAACATCAGTTATTGGTATGTTCACTGCCCGCGTCAGTGTTGCCGGCCATCAAACTTCAATTTTCTTCGGTGACCACACGAGGCCATTCATGGCATTTATTTGTTGACCGCGCACTCAGCCCTCATCGATTGTTCCGCCGGCACTTTACAGTTAGAATTGCCTTTGTGCTCTGATGTCACTCCTGCAACTCGCACACGGCTACGGTCGGTGCAGTGCCTACGACTACCACCTCAGGTTGCTGTGTACGTCTTATGTCACCGTTCCCGCCAGTTCCTGATGGCGACTATCTGGTAGCTTCTCTCATTGACCTGACCCTTTTCCGCAACATCGCGCTTACTCATACTAAACAAGGAGTTGCGGACAACAGGATGCCTCTCTCAATTCTGAGCTTCTCTACGTCAACCCAGGTCCTTCCTCAGGGCATTACCTTAGCAGAACTCTCAACTCTGGAGCAATGTATGGTTTCACCTTTCACCCCTGACACCAAGACCATAGCCGAACCTGTCTTAGCCACGCAAAATAAGGCATTCATAGACAAAATCCTATCCAATGACCTGTTATCTTACCTGTTATCTAATGATATCTTACCTCGACAGTTTTCATATCGACGACCGTCCCCTAGGTAGAACAAGCGTCGTAGCCCACCGTATCGGACACCGGCGACGTCAGTCCACTCCCCAAACGCCCTTACCGTGTGTCTCACTCAGAGCGCCATGTTATAAAGAAGAAGGTAGAGAAAATGCTCCACAAAGACGTCATAGAGCCTTCCTCGAGTCCTTGGGCATCACCTGCTGTGCTTGTTAAAAAGAAGGACAACAGCTGGCTTTTGTGCGTCGACTGTCGCCATCTCAATTGAGTCACCAAGAAGGACGCTATCTTCTACCTCGAATCGATGAAGGCCTCGACTGCCGTCATGTACCAAGTATTTCTCTTCACTTTACCTTCTGGATACTGGCAAAATTTCGGCCGATTACGACGACCGGGAGAAGACAGCATTCATCACACACGACGGCCTATACCAATTTAAGGTCATGCTTTTGGGTTGCGCAACACTCCTGCAACTTTTCAACGCTTGATGGACTATCTTCTCTGCGGTTTTAAATGGTCGACCTGCCTTTGCTATATTGATGACGTCATTATTTTCTCGCTAACCTTTGAAAGCCACCTTCCACGTCGGTCAGCCTTTCTTGGCGTTTTTCGCTGTGCTGACCTCCAGCTTGAACCCGTCGAAGTGCACGTTTGGACGCCGTTAGATCAAACTACTTGGCCACCTTGTTGACGCTAGTCCTGTCCAACCCGACTCTCACAACGTCCGCGCTGTACGCGAGTTTCCGGTCCCACGTTCCACACAAGAAGTCCGCAGCTTTCTGGGGCTATGTTCATATATCCGCTGTTTTGTCATCAACTGCGCGGAAATTGCTCGGCCACTCATGGATCTCCTTAGAAAGAACGTGGTTTTTCCTGGGGTGAGAACCAAGAAACTTCCTTTGCGTCGTTAATTTCCGCGCTCCCACCACCGCCTGTGTAGGCTTATTTTGACCCAGATGCTCGAACGAAGCTTCGCACCGACGCAAGTGGCCACGGCATTGGGGCTATACTTGCTCAGATCAGAATGACACAAACCGTGTAACAGCGTACGCTATCCGCCTTCTCTCACACTCGGAAAGGAAGTAGTCCATTACTGAGCGGGAAATGCCTAGCTCTCGCCCTGGCTATCGCGAGATTCCCTCCGTACCTATATGGACGCCCGTTTGCAGTCGTCACAGACCAACATGCGCTCTGCTGGCTGTTAACACTTGAGTACCCCACAGGAGGACTCGGGTGACGGGCATTACGACTGCAGGAGTACACGTTCGCGGTAGTGTAGAAATCTGGCAAGTTGCACAGCGATCCCGACTGCTTATCGCGACACCCTGTTGATCCACCCAACTCCACTGCGATGGAAGCCGACGCCACCACCTTAGCCATCACTGACTTTCTGCACGTGGCAGATTAACAACGCCGACATCCATCATTGCTCTCCATCACTGAGGGTCCTCAATTCGGCAATCCAGATCCTTCTCTAAGCAGTTTCTTGCTTCAAGACAACGTTTTGTACCGCCGCAACTTAAACCCCGATGACGCGGAACTTTTACTCGTCGTCCCAGGTCATCTGCGCAAAGACGTCCTGCAATAACTTCACGAGGCCCCAACTTCCGGACACTTAGGCGTCTCCAGAACCTATGACCATGCCGACGACGAGTATTCTGGAAGGGCCTTTATCCTTCTGTTCGCCACTACATTTGAGCGAGTGACCTGTGCCAGCGCCGAATGAAACCTATGACTCTCCCTACCAGTCGCCTTCAACCTATTGAAATCTGAGCCGAACTGTTTTATTGAGTGGAATTCAACTTCCTTGGTCTTTTCCCAACTACGGCATCTGGAAATAAATGGATTGCACTAGTTACGGATTATGCCACGTGGTATGCAATCAGTCGAGCTCTACCGACAAGCTGCGTGACGGACGTTGCAGATTTCATTTTCTCCGACATCATCATCCAGCTGGCGCTCCTTGTCAGTTACTCACAGACCGTGGTCGCTGCTTCCTTTCTCATGTGGTTGAACGACCTACTTCGGATACTGTGCTACTCGACGCAACTTTACGACTTCTTACCACCCTCAGACTAACGATGAGAAATTCGTAAAGAGCGGGTTGGTGCTGGAGCCGACGTTTCGACACGCGGACTTGTCTTTTTCAAGGCTTTTTTCAAGCAGCGTTCTACGTTTGTTGTTAAATATACGCTGTGTATATAGCTTCTTCCCTGTAACATCTTTGGTGGAGGTGCGGGGTAGAAGCTAAATACACAGCGTGTATTTAACAACACGTCTGGGTGCTCTCGTGGTGACCTCCTAGATTGGGGTAGGCCAAAATTAGTATGGAAGGGTAAGAGGGGCTGCCGATTATGACTCTCTGGTCATGACATGAATAATGTGAAAATCCCGTCATGTACGACGTCAAACCCTTTCCTCCAGACACGTGTGGCGCATACCCGTTTACCACGATATGCGGGTATGTGCCACAGGTGTTTGACAGTTTATATCTACCGAGGAAGGGCGAGAAAAGGGATTGGTAATTTGAATGCGAGGGCGTTAAGAAAAATCTACATCGGTAGGGCTGGCCCGACGATTGTAAAGAATATATATCATGATCGCAGTAGGACTCGAACCCAAGCATTCTGCGTGGCAATCAAGTATTCTACCACAGAGCCACGCCAGGTCTCGGAACTTTTTGGGAAAAAGAGTAGATTCCACTGTTAACGTTTGTGTTTAGATATTTATATGGTCAATGCAAGAAGTGGTTAGACGGCCAGGTAAGTATTCTTAACGTGTTGTCCTTTTATTAATTGTTCTCAGTCGCCATTTCGACAACATATCAAGGTAGTCAGCAACCAAAGTAACTGTTGCACGGCGTATCTCAATGTTAAAGTGCCCTATCAAAAAATTGAAATGTTAATGTAACTGAGCTGAAAGCGCTTGATTAGTTCTGCGAGGAACAATCGTCTACTGAAACGAGGTGGTTGATATACTGGAAAGGAAACCAGTGACAAGTGGACGTATTTAATTGGAGGGCAATAACTTCAGCCTGGTAGAAGCCAGCACTGATCTATGTTAAAACCAAGGTATGTTAAAACTAAGGTTAAACTGCTACTCCCCCCAACCCTATTATCTTGACGCTCGTAGGAAAACAGCTCGAGACTTGATATTGTAAAACGCCTCAAATTGTAGGCTCTGACATTCATTTCCGTTAATACAAAAACAGGATAAAAACTAGAGTACATGAAGTGATCACACAAATTTGGCCCAATGGTTTAGATGGCTGCGTATGTTAATGTGTGTGGCATAAAAAACTGTCCTCTGTAATTATTGAAAAAGTTTAAATTTTTAAAAAATCTATTACAAGTAACTGAGTTGTCGTCCATCATTTTAGCAAATGCTATATAACTCGAACTGCGTTTGTACACAAATGAGGGATGCACCTTCACATTTTTGAGCAAAATCCTTCCATTTCTTGTCTGGGCGAACTTGAACCCTTTTGTTTTTTTTTAGGAAGAGTAAGCCAGAAAATATGACGGTTGGGGCGCCTCAAGTTATCATGGAGATAAAGCCGGAGAAATGACCCACTTTGCGCCAGGCTCGAGATACCCTTTTTTGAGCCTAGCCATTTATCTTTAATAGCAACATCACGAGTCTGGACTAGTATGGGTGGAAGAGAATCGATCTTACTGGGAGGACAATACATTGTAGTGATTACAATAGCCTGCAAGTTTTATATTCCCAAATGTTGGGCCAACTCATTCATGATAAATCTCAAGTTCTCATTAAGCTTGAACGGTAGGCCTTGTACTTCGAAATCACACTTTCTAATGTACTGTTCCAAGTCATTTTCCTACGAGCTCATTTCGTCCAGCAGTTCAATTTGAGAGACAACAGTTGAAGAAAGCGATGACATTCCAGTGTGCAGACTTGCTAGCTCCGCTTATTTAGCTTCCATATTAGAAATCACGCCATCATACTTGTTAGATGAAAATTCCACTGAAGATTGATATTCACTGATCTCTCAGCCACTTTTTATTCACTAGCCTTGAAGGTCACTAATTATTCGGCCTCAGTAGCAACACCCGCTACCTTGTTGTCATGTGATTCAGTTTATCGTTTACTGCCGTAAAGTGATTTGCAAATTAAACTTCAACGTACTTCAAACCGGTCTCTGGCGGGCTGGTTTCGACATTTTTGCAAGACGAGCAAATCCAAGTTTTACGCTTTGCAACTGACATCTTTGTGTATGCTCTCTTTGCAATTAACAAGCAGTTCTTCCCACGATGATAGTTATCCTTACAGCTCGAGGAGGAGAGAGATTTTTCTTCCAAAATAACACTGCATACAATACTAGTAGAAGGTACTGTTGCAGTCAGCCGCTCAGCACGCTCTAAATCTTACGTACACAGAGTGACAGACAGTGTTTAGTTTGAAGCAGTGGCTTTGCGCTCACTGAAACGTTTCTTGATTACTACGAAAGTTTAACACTTGTATAACTGATTGAAGTTATATGCCTACTTTATCAACGTAACACTAATGTAATGTCATTTATCTCGGCGGACTGTGATATGCAATGTAATTTAGTTATTACATTGAAAATTTCTAGAAAAGTGCGCATAGTGTAAATTAACTATTTTTTATGACTACTTCTGTCATCTCTTGAAGAGTACACCAGTTTCCATAATGAATACATGAGAAGAGTCTCAAAGACTCTGCACGCATGCACAGACATTTCTCGGAAGACAATGAAATCGTAGGCTCGTATACGGAAACTTTTTTTCCTTGTTCACAACAGAAGCATGGAGTAGGTTCGTCTTGGTATTTTTAGCAATACTACAAAAAACTACTATGGCAGTGCGTTAAGGTATGTTGCCACCCTTGAAAATGGTAGTTTTTTCAAAAACACTGAACTTCACTTTTTAATATTTTAAAAATATACAGACATTCAGAATGGTTCTGCAGCAAAAATGACGTCTCTATCTGGTTCTGTTCAACAGTTATGTTGGTTTTTACAACTACCGGTAGACCTCCCTGAAACCGAAACTGATATTTTGTGAACACGATACCTACATTTTAATCAGCAAACAAACTTTTGTTCGTGCCCAAATTCGCAGTATACATTTAGACTGCTTTGTGGTGAAGTATTCTAAAGCTTAATAAGATTAAGCAATGGTAATCGCGGCCGTTTTTTCATTCAAATCGCACTAATTGCCGCGTCGGGTCACACAAATTGACACCTTGTTTACGCTGCACCGACGTGTTGCACTACCTTTCTGAAAGCCATTTTTCCGTCAATTCAGTCTCCTAGATTGTTGTCTTACAAAAAATAACCAGATATGGCTAAGTTCTGAGTTAAACAAAGGCCGAAACGCAAAGTGTAAAAAGTTGGTGCGCCTGCAACCGAGTGAAAGCTCCGGGTACAGGGCAACAAATCACAGGGGAGGTTTTTACAAAGACATCCTGAACAAAGAGAAGGCTGTGTATGCAGACCTCTGTTCAGGCGATACATTTTGATGAAATATGCCTGCGCGAAAACCCAAAACGTGAATGAATGATGTCCATGTAGGCCAGCGCACTGTTTTGTTTGGACTGTATGATTGAACATGTCAGCTCAGCAACGGAACTAGTGACACGCTGGATATCTTGAGGTAGACTGCCGTCGATCCTGACACAGTAGTTTGCCTCGGCAGGCACCGAACACTCTTGTAAACGCGAGTCGAAAGTAAATGGCTGACGAAAAACAACCTTCAAAAAAACTAGAAGCTGCTAAACCACCCAACGGGGAACTTGTGACAGCTGAGAAAGGTCCCATCCACGAGCGTGGGGGGATTTTAGCGGCTCACAACCTTCCAATGATGTATATAACACGTTTGGAAAACTTGTTGTTTTTCTCAAAACTTTATTTTTAGTTGTTTTTTCTTGCGCCAAAAGTCATAACGTTTGAATGATCCAATATTGTTCAATGAAACTTCCCACGCTTCTTTGTGGAGCATTAGTCTATGCAATGAACAAGGATAATTGAAAACCACCAATCAATTTTGATGTTATAATGTTTCGACTGAAATGCAACCATCTGAAATTACACAATTTAGGGTTTCTCGCCCTTACTATGCTTAATATTGACGACAGCGCAAAGATTCTAGTTCATTGCACAGCCTGAATGTACAGCTAGATGCCTGCCAAGCGATCTTCATTTTGTATCAGAGAATCGGTTGTACATAAATTGTGATTAGTTGCACTTTTCTTGCCTAACCTGCCTGAAGTATTTCTTTAAACAGCCCTGTGTAAGGCAAACAAAAAGTCAAGTGATCACATTAGGATCAAAATCTAAAAAGATTTCCAAAAAGGTGGCAACATACCTTAAGCCATTTCTTAAATCAGCCGATCTCATCGCCAAACTAATGGCTTATTATGGATGAGCAGCAAGGTGACGCTCCGACGTTTTCATTTATCACCGCGACGAGACTGACGGTGGCTCTAATCGCACGCTAATACTTGGTCCAATGTACGCGGCAACTTCTCGCAACCTCCGGCTCACTAATGTTCGAGTTTGTGATCTCTGTAGCCAACATACCCGGTCTACCATGGAGAACGCGTCCTAGTTGATTCTCAAATAACAACTGAACTTGCCTTGTGATAAGCGATGGAGTTATTCCGAGAGAAGGCTTGTCACATCCTCATTTCTCGTTCGAGCGCTCGCTAGACTTTCCGTACTGGCGTTGATATGATGTGCCTAAACGGTCTATAGTAGCGTCTATCTCTTTCTCTTCTCCTCTCTCGCTGTTTATTAATATCTTCGTAGTCACACGTTTTCTAGACACGAAGTGATTAGTCTACACAAATATGTCATAATCTAAAGAACAGGGGTGCTTATATCAAGTAGCGTTTATTATTTTCTTGTTTCCTGTTATGCGACATCGGTGTATCTCTGAAGGTGGCAGTAGGTTCCATCCCGGTCAGGTGAGTACTACGCAGCTTCGGCATATTTGTGCACCTTGCCTGTGCATCGACTGATTATTCGAAATCCTTATCCCTGTGTGAGCGCGTATGCGCGTTTGGCATCTCCCACATGTGCATGTATCTCCTGAGCACGTATGACGAGAATGGCCATGCAGAGTGGCAAGTCGGGGACAATTCGGTGTTGTCGTGTTATTTTCTGTCTGAACAGCTGGCGTATGCCAGGCTAGTTGCTATGCGCTTCCTAATTAAAAGATCGAGGGGGCGCACGCATCACGAAAGTAGACGAGCACATGCAACGGGAAAATAGAAACGCGAAATAGAGGAAGTTCAGACCGCTAGTATCATTTGGAAGATACATCTCAATGAGTGCATCGGGAGCACGTATCCCTTTTGGTCTTAGTTGTGCGGAGCCAGCTTAATCGATGACGAAAACAGGTCGCGTTTAGTCAAGTGATATCTGGCCGCTTGTGGAGCACGACGGAGATGGTTTTATAGCCGCACTTTGGCTGATTGCATTTCCCTGTAAAAGGGTGTAGTTGAGAGCCACGTAAAGCGGGCGCAGATTACGTTAACGATTCAACATTGCTTCTCTGCATGCTGTGTGGCGTGTGCTGTAATGCTTGAAGTTCCTGGTTTGATTCCGGTTAGGGGCGCCGTCACTGGGGTGTGCTCGAAATGACGAAAAAAGAAGCAAAAAACATTACTTTCATATACCTATGAATGAACAAGCTATGTTCAAGGGTTGCTCGACCCCGGAGAAACACGCTAACTGAGGTTAAGTATTATTCACATCAAGGTCTAATAGGTCGCGAAGCTTCGGGTGAAAAGTGGTTCAGAATGAATTGCCAGTGACATCGCATGGGGAGCTATGGGTCCTGAGATTGAAGTGCGAATAGATGTGCCGGGAACAAACACTAATAGTGAAAAACCAAGTTTTATTCAGGGGCGTTGCAATCGTTGTGTTTTACAAATGACATTTATTTCCCCAACAACAATAATAAAGTGGTGCAATGTTGCAAAGAATTTATGACAGTGCTCAATTATTAAACAAAAAATTTGTAGCGCCTTCTGAGAGAGGCGCTTGCCGGGGTTATTCATTACAAATGCAGGATTTGCACTGAATGGAAAGATGCGCTCGTAAAGTTCGTCTGCGATGGCATGCCCTCTCACGTGTTTTAGTGTTCCGCATTTCAATGCATTTTCTGAACTATTGTGGTGGGAATTTAATTTTTGCTGTGCGCCTAGAGTTGAGCTGCGTTTCATCGTTGGTGAACGTATCTAGTGTGTAGCCTACAACTGGCAAGGGGACGATACGGACAAGCCTTAACGGCGAGCGTTTCTCTCGGTACCCGCGGAAAGGCTGTGCTGTGCAAGGATATACAATAGCAACGCACGTACGCCTGGCGACCCATGGCCTTCTCGATAAGAAACCGGGACAACGGTTCGGAGTACTGTTCTGGATTGATTTTCGTGAATCAGTGTTGTTGCCGCCCGGTCTCCTTCGTGAACACGCAGTGCCTAACATTGCTCCTCTTATCGGTGAGCAAATGGCTCAGCTATCTCGCTACAATTCGCATGCCTGCATACGTTACGTGCAAGCGGCAATTTATCGGAGCATCAGGCGAAATATACGGCACGTAGTTTCCGCGCATTTTAGGGGCGAACCTCCTTAGGGCATGGGCTAGTCCGGCGTCTTCGTCGTCGTAGCCACCTATATGCACATGCAAGGTACCCACTATACGCCATGACGATGACGATGACGGTGATGACGACGAAGAATAAGCGCGTTAGTACATCCAAGGTACCCGATGACGACCACGGAACATTCTCTTTCTGCCATGGATGAAAACGAACGTAGGGCGCGGGAAGCGGCGGCAAAACGGCTCAGCGGCAACGCCGACAACAAGCTGCTACCCCGGAAGGCGAGAGCTCGGCAAGCGGCGGCAAAATGGTCATTGTTGACATCACGGACAACGACTGGCTTGGGCAGTATATAACGTTACAAAGAGGGTTCAACTTAAACTGAGGACGACGCAGCGAGCGATGGAAAGGAAAATGATAGGTGTAACCTTAAGAGACAGGAAGAGAGCAGAGTGGGTCAGGGAACAAACGGGGGTTAAGGATATCATAGTTGAAATCAAGAAGAAGAAATGGATATGGGCCGGGCACGTAGCGCGTTGACAGGATAACCGCTGGTCATTAAGGGTAACTGACTAGATTCCAAGAGATGGCAAACGCGTGAGGGTGAGACAGAAAATAGGTGGGTAGATGAGATTAAGAAGTTTGCAGGTATAACGTGGCAGCAGAAAGCATAGGACCGGGTTTATTGGCAAAACATGGGAGAGGCCTTTGCCCTGCAGTGGGCGTAGACAGGCTGATGATGATGATGATGATGATGATGATGACGACGTCTCGATAAGCTCTAAGATGCATTGCGTATGACTGGAAACAACGAACAACCACAAGAGGAACGTGCATAGACCTCGTCTTTGCAACTTTAGGCTAGATCCGATGCAAGAACCATTGGCTCTGCATTTCACGGATCACAAAGCAGTAATTATGAAGGCAAAACGTAATCCACGACTCAACACGATATACCATTTATAACCAATAAACATTGTTTATAACTGTACACCGCTTTGTCACTCATTTACATGCGTGAGTGGGCAATGTCACGGGTGCTTTACGGTAACACCCAACGATCCCACTGCTTCGCCCACTCATTATCATTCACTTCGTGGAGATGCGGTGATTTTTTCTACTTATTACCCTTGGTGCTCATTGCGTGCAGTGTATTCGCTTTATTGTGGCCACTGAAAAGAACAAAAATGTCATAGTTTTGGCGTGACTTGGTGTCATTTCTTCTTGTTAAAATTGAAGCGCACAAGCAAATGTGCAATTTAACGAAGCCTGCGTGTGTGAAACAAATAAGGAACGCTGCAAATATGAGAGGTAAGTGCTGCTTCCTTTAATCCATCTGTGGAAGATTCCACGGGTGCGGAATATAAGTTAGAAGAATAGGTTTCCAATAAAAATCATGGGGAATTAAACGGCAGTACACGCTTGTATAGTCACAATTCGATATTAGTTGAGCTGGCGTCGACTTGAATTACACTTGTCAAGGACTCGCCTTAGCACGAGTCCTTAACAATCAGGGTCCTACGGAAACAAGTTTAAATGCGAAGCAGTTATTTGCGTACCGCAGACACTTTGAGCGTTTCTATCTATCTATCTATCTATCTATCTATCTATCTATCTATCTATCTATCTATCTATCTATCTATCTATCTATCTATCTATCTATCTATCTATCTATCTATCTATCTATCTATCTATCTATCTATCCGCCTACGTCTGGGTGCTCTCGAGATCGCCTCCTTTAACATGGCGAAGACACAACTTGGCATGGTATTTCGGTAAAATTGGGACCGCAGGAAGAATGGAACCCAAGCATTCTGCATGATAGTCAGATAGTCTACCGAAGAGCCACGCCAGGTCTGGAAACCCCTTCGGAAACAAAAATTCTTATAAAAACCGCCAGGCCTGCGTGGAACGCGCAGCACCATCACATACAGCGAAAGCTTACAGGGCCGCCTTTCTAGAGCCTTTTTAGGGGCGAAGCTCCTTAGGGTGTGGGTCTGTCCCTCCTTTGTAGTATGTAGTAGTAGTAGTAGGTAGCCACGTATAGTGGGACGCACCCACTCCACGTGATAACGATGAAGATGACGCTGATGAGGAAAACAAAATCAGGGGAACCCCCCTCCTTGTGGTCCGTAGAGCTCTTGAACAAAATCATCATCTACCCCGATCGAGTGGGCAAAATTTACGGGGATTGACGGTTTACCAGATTACCTCCGGAGCTTCGCCCACTCATCATCATTCACTTCGTGGATATGGCGTGATTTTTTAAACACCCTTGGAACAACAACTACAAGCACACTTGCATGATACCCACTACGCCATAAATTATCATAATTTTTGTGTACTGGGGGAGCGTCCACTGTGTCATTATTCGTCATTTTTCGAAAAATCGTGGTACCCGGCTACACACTTGTAACCTATTATGTGCTCTTTGTTGATGTTTGGGCTGACGCGCACGAATAATTATGCCTCATGCTTTCGTTAATGGTTTGGAGGATTGACCGGCCCCCCTCGTTACGCAATTTTCATTGTGTGTCGCCTCGTTGTTACTTTACGCTTTACTAAAACGCCTTACAACACATGTTAACGCGATTCCTTACCCGACATGAAGACTGCATAGGGTCATTTTGCAACACAGTATGAACCACCGGCGTAGCTCAGTGGTAAAGAGCTGGGCTGCCACGCAGAGGGCCCGGGTTCGATTCGTGTTCTGTCATATATATTTTTCATTTATTAATTTTTTTCTCTTATTTCGTGCGATAGTGCTTACGGACACCGGCGGCGGCGGCGGGCAACTACGGCGCAAAAACGGCCCTTGTTGTGATCTCATAACAGCTTTCGCTGTAATAGGCTTAATGTCAATGCAGGCGTCAGTTGTTGTAGAGCTTGCTATCTCATTTTCTAACAAAGCAACAAACACTACACATGTACTCCAAACATGCAGGTGTCAAATCGGGTTAACGTCAGTTGCGGTTGCAGTGTTGGCGCCGCTTTTATAGCGGTCTAAAGGCACGTTCACTCTGAGCGCAGATCCCGAAAACGGAGAGGCGGGTCTGGAAAGCGGACGTGGATTATTTGCAAAAAGCGGAAAACCAGCAGCCGCTCTCCCGGATTGAGCCCGGGCCGATTTTCTCCACGCAGAAATGTTTCCCGCTTTGGTCGCAGCCAATCAGGGCCCGAGATGCGCTCGCGCAGTATATATTGCCTAATGCCGCAAAATGGAAACACACCCGGCGTGGATTCGTGGATTGCTCTTCCTCCGCGGCGGAGTGGGCAGAAGGCAAAGCGGTCGGATCGGAACAGCCGCGCTCCCTGGCTGTCTCTCTGCGCTTTGAAAATCCGCTTGCCCACTTGCGTACTCCGTGTTCAGTCAGAATGTGCATTTATAAACACAACATTTTTGTTCCTATGATTCAGAAAGCTATATTCAAGCGCTGCTCGACCCTGGAGGAATATGAAAACGAAAGTTAAGTAATATATTCACATCATCGCACAGTGGCGTGCGATCATTGAAACATTGGTGCACTCGACGGGCCTTGTAAGCTCAATGTGGGCACACAACCTTTCAATTTAAAACAGCATGTCAATCCGCCTCGTAATGCTTGTTTCAAAGTAAAAAAAAATACATATATCCTGCGGCTGACACTTCACATGAAACCTATTCCCACAAGGCATGGGATCTGCCGAATTTTCGTTCCATGGTTACGTCTAAAAAAGTTGTGACCTCATGGCGTACCTCATTAAAAGAAAAGCTGGAGTCAAGAAACGTTTGTGTAGCATATGTACTTATTATTAGGAATATAAAAAACACAGTTTCACCGCAAGGGTGAAGCAATGAATGCGATAGCAACAAATTGTAATGGTATACGAAGTGAGGCTGGCCGCTAACTCTTTTGGATCCGATCTCACGCAACTCTAGAAAACGCTGGTTTAAGAGCATACGGCCGCTCCAGGGACACTCTGCTCACCACATTCTCTTCGCGTTGAGAGCGCAGCAAGTAGAAGGGTACACCGGCCCCCCGCTGTCAGCCGCCGAGAAGGGGAGATAACGCGCGCGCCCGCGACGACCGCGCTCGTAAAATCGAAGGTCGCTCGAGGGACCCCCCCCCCCTCGCGTCTTTTCACGCTCACGAACGACGGGCGGGGCCGGTTATGTAGATACATATGCATATACGGGGGGATGACGGCGGCGGCCAACGGCGGCGGCGACGCCGACGGCGATAACCAGCCGAGAGTGTCCATATAATTGCTATCGCAATAATAAATATTGGACGAAGACAGTGTTGTGCGGGCGTGCCGCAACGGAAAGGTGCGACACTGTGTCTGAGGCACTGCTCCGTTTAACAAACAGCAGACAACGCCGCAAAAAGTAGAATTTTCTCATCCAGCACGCATTGGCGGCTGGAGTAGAAAAGGAGTGCGGCAGGCATGCGATTCTGTCATGTACCTTTAGGCACCTCAAATATTTGCGATTAGCTGCCATGCTCTTAGTTTGCGAAGTGTGACGCTGTTTGTTCCATTCCTGTGATCTGTCAGTACAACGTGAAAGCCTTCGCAGATCAGAGCCGATTTACATTCGACCTGACACGGTGGCACGCTTCTTCGATACGAGGCCAGTGAGCACGGCCTTCGGTCGATACAAAAGCATATTGCGTCGCGTACTGCTGTTAAAAATGCACCCCAGGTTGGTATTTGCCGCAAGTTTAGGTCCACATAGCTGGCCCTGGCAATAAACCATAGATTTTTTTTAAAGACGATAGTCTTTCTTGGGATACTTAAACGGAGAAATTTTGGTCTGTCTGTCTGTCTGTCTGTCTGTTTGTCTGTCTGTTTGTCGGCACGTCACACGAATCAACCACCCGGCCAAAGTTTAACCACTTTCTGAGCGCCCAGCCATCTTGCACAACTATTTTTGTTCATACTTGTGAACATTGTCGATCAAAAAGCAAATGTTACGCATGGTTGAGGAGCAACGTCAATAAATAAGTAGTCTCTGGTATGTTTCTTTATAAGAAAATACATAGATACGTAATTATGAAGACCCCAGCGTTTATTAGGCTGCGCTCAAAAAGCGACGCTATGCACGAAACTGCTGGGTTCTGCACAAGGTGATGTTTCTCGACAGCACTGCCAGATGGCGTCCATGTCTCACGCAGCGCCTCCTCTGTTTTATCAAGGCCAGCCAGACGCGGCCGATTCAACTTAGAGAAAGCGCTGTCTGAGGCAAGGCAAAACAGTGTAGTACGGCCGGCAGAAGACTATCGTCTTTCGACGACATTTGCAGCGAAGCACGCAGATACGCGGCCAATTTTTTTTGTTTCGATAGTTGGCGCCTAAGCATAGTAAAATGCGGTCTCAAGAATACACGAAGAGTTTTATTGAAGCAGGAAGTGTGGCAGTGAACGAAGATAAAAAAATTACTCCGCAGAAATAGCCGTCGCTCCAAAGCAAACGTTCTATGAAACACGCGGAGAGGCGTTTCTGTGCGACCGTTCTACTTGCGCGGCTTCCGCGGCCTAGCTTGCGAAGTGCGAAACGTGCGATGCGAAGCATGTAGTGCTAGGGTTGGCGTGTCCGCATTCATTCCGCTTCCTTTTCGCAGTCAGCCGTTCCGGCAGCTGTAGCATTACCGCCCGCTTCTCTCGTTTCCCGCCGTGCTCGTTCTGGTGCGAACGGCTGGAACCAATTAGACGAAAACTAACCCGCTTTCATGTCACGTCGCGGCTAAACAATACTAACTGACAAGCCACCCTGCTGGAAAGCAAGCGGTCCAGTGCGCTGAGCACGTTCTCTGCAGGAAGACACGTTTTCATATACGCGCCGAGGCATTGGTTTGTCTCAGCTAGGGGTTGCAGTAAGTTTTACATAGATAGCAGTGTGTGCAAATACATACGGCGCTCTTGGACCATGTGAGTGGTTTGTTGTGCTATTTAACTAATCGTCAGTCGTATGTTACGATTCCATGATGCTTTAAGTGGGCCCCACCGTGGTGTCTTGGTGGTTACGGCATCGCACTGCTAAGTATGGGGGCGGTGGCTCGATACCCGTTATGGCACGCAATTCTATGATGCGACATGCAGAAGCACCTGTAGAATTAAATTTGGGTAGGCGTTAAAAATGCTCAAGTTGTCAAAGTTAATACGGATAATCGTCATGCTTTCTGACGCGAAAAATCTTCGAAGCTAATTTTCAAATGAATTCGTAGATGAAATATTTGTTTTCAACAGTGAAGCCATATAAGGCGGAGGTTAGGCCATTAGGTGTTCGCAAGACACCCTCGCCGAGTGATGACGTGGTCGTGCGTCACCTAGCAGCGCGTTGGAGCAAGCAAAGTAGAAGGAACAAATTGAAGTGGAGACCCGGAGAAGATGAAACAAATAAAAAATTAGGTGGATCTTCCCAAAGGGAACCCTGGTGGGATGCGAAGCAGCAGCGTTGCGCACGGGTGGCGTCACGGGTTGAACGGCGCTAACGCGGGTGCTGCGGTGAGCGTTGGAAGATTCGTTTGAAGCGATGGCTGGCGTAGGTCTTGTCGTTGCGCGTCAGGCGGCAGCTGCGGGCGCTCCGGCGAGCGCGCGGCAGGCGAGGGAGAGAGTGACGTCAGCGCGCACTGCAAGGGGAGCGTGACGTCAACGCGCAGCTGCGGCATGACCTACTTGGCACCGCTCCAACACCTGCGGCGAGGGGAGCGCGTTGCGGCGCGTTCGTACGCACGGAGGGAGGGACAGCGTTACACAGCCTAGTCAAAGAGCTGCTTCGCACCTAAAACATGGTTTCTTGACGATGCGCTATTCAAACGCGGGTACTCACGTTCCGAACGCGAGCGTAGTAAACACTCGGTTAGCTAGAGAGGCTAACAGAACAAGTTTTATGGGCACTTTATGATTGCATTGCCATCGGCGAGACAACCAGAATTCGATAGAGAGAAACAGAAAGAAATAGCGAAGCATATACACAGAGAAAGAGAAGAGAGAGAGAGACGGAGAAAGAAAAATAGAGGAAGAAAGAGAAAATAAGAAAGACAAAGAAACAAAGAGACCAAAAAAAAAGGAGAGCGAGAGAAAGAGAGACAGCCACAACTTATTTTTCCTACGCTCCACTTCACTTTTCCAGGTTTAACTGCTCTTCTCTATGCTCTGGTGACTTTCTCCATACTTAATAAATATCTAAATAATTATAATAATCAAAACACAAATAAATGTAACAGGTATACTGCATGTTACGTAACAGACGCAACAAATGCCATGGTTCGACATTTCAGGGAGCTGCATGAATTATTCTTCTTGCAGGAAAATTATTCTCGGGAAGCAAATAGGAATGTGTACAAATGAATAAGCAGGTAATCAGATTTATTTTTATGCAGAAAAATATACGGCATTATGCTTGTCATCTGCTTATATTTATTTGGTGCATTTTGAACACCGACTTAAGTTTTAGGAGTGGATTTATCCTCTGCAATATTAACTCCTGCTTAGAAATCAATGTTGCTAAACAATATGGGTCTACACGAGAAATGCCTGGAACGCTGCCTAGACTGCAGTTGAATTTTAGTGCACACTCTTGGATATATGCCATCTCTACTGCTTTCTTCCATTTTTATTGCCATTTCAGTGGCTTTTTCTTTCTCTGATTTCTTGATGCTTTGCGAATTGTAGCAGTCACTGCGCTAACGCACAATCTTTTCTCTCAACCTTGCAGAACGCCTTACTGCTTCCCTTCGTGAAGGGAAATGTATGAACAAGACAAACCACACAGCGATGATTACAAATGAATTGTGCTTTTGGAATTTGTGCTGTTGATCTCGCCAGCTTACAATGTCTCTTGCAAACTTTGTTTCTTTTTTTTAGCCCTTGCTACATTTTAATTCCGGTGTTCGCTGTATCCGTTCTTTGAATGGAATCAGTGGTACGCGAATGTTTAAAAATATTGTGTAAGCGTTCGTGCACATTGTGAGCAAGTCTTTGCTCACTACGCCGTCCCACTATACTTTGTTACGTTTCATGTTCGCTGTTATATTGCGATAGCAGTTATATGAACACTCTCGACTGGTTTTGGCTGTCGGCGTCGGCGCCGCCGTTGCCGTCGCCGTCATGTCCCGTATATGTATATGTATCTATATACTTATAAAAGCTACAGAGAAAAATAATTCAGAAAAATGTTCCCGACGCGCAGCATCGAACGAGGGACCTCTCGCTCTGCAGCGCGCGGCGCTAACCGCTGAGCCACGGAAGCGCACGTCCTTCAACGTTCAAACGGTGAGCTATTTATATACAGCCTGTTTTCAGCGTGTTTTCAGCATTACCAACGAGATGGCGCAAAGGGAGCGCTCGGCGGGGCTTTAGCTCGGCTCCCCACTCGTCGCGACGCTCGCGCTCGCGTACTTTGCCCCGCGGGGGGGTAGACGCCCGTGCGCGCGCGCTTATCTCGCGGCGGGGGAGAATCGTAGGTCTTGTGCTTTCGCCGGAACGATTGCGTTGTAGTTACCAAGCGCACGAAGGTCACATCACTCGCTGCAGTCCCCCCCCGTTTGCGAAAAGAGCACGCTTTTCAAACACAGCGAAGTAACAACTGTGACACTTGTTAGTTCGCGCTCGTCTGTACCTGTGAATACGTTTCATGCGTCGTTTTTGTTTGAGCAGCGCGTTAAGTGTCAAGCTGTGAACGTTGTTGGTTCGCTCTCGTCCTGTGCGTGTTGTTTTCGTGCGTCACGTGTGCGTGAGCAGCGCGCTGCACTTTTCGATCTGCTTGCCATTCGTCGCTTGACATTCTAATTTGTTACTATCGCATTCATTGCTTCGCCTTTTGGCGAGATTGTGAATTTTTTTATTTCATCACTTTTTCTTCACTGGCTTTTGTCTCTAGGAATTTTACCCCGCTAGCCAAGCAAGGAGGCATGCCCAACTATATTTGCCTCAGCATCCGGTGCGCCACACGTGCACTGGTGGTCAACTTTGACGGTTGTCGGCTTTACTGCGTGCTGAAGAATATCGGGGTGTTTCAAATATTTCTGCAATACCAAAACTTGAAGCAATATACAATAAAACAATGAAAAAGACAATAACCTGGGCGTATAGGGCTTCTTATCTTTGCTTGTTTGGTTCTCTCGGAAAATGCTGGAAGCAAGTCCGCTCTTATGTTTCCATCATTAACCTTTCTGTCTGTCCCTTCTGTTTAAAGCTGCTCGTTTTGGCTGGTGGGTACCCGACCGTTTGCTAGCTAAAGGCAGTGGCCTGTCGACAGCGTTGAGTATACTGTAGGTATACACACTAATCTTCAGGTGAAAGCGCCTTATTCAATCCTTGTGTCCGCCTTGGAGCGTTGTGACACTGGTTTAAGTATAGCTAGGTTAGTCAGCATCGTGCTCCAACAGTGTGCCTGAGATCGCGCTTGTAAATAAAGGCTTCAAACACCGTCTCATCTTCGGATTAGCAGGCAAATAGACACAAAAAAAATCAACCGCGGCTGAGAGAGCGAAATTTTATAGTAGCATACTGATCGTTGCCTGTTCGTTTTGCAGCCACGTAGCCTTGTACGCATAAGGCAACTTAATGCAGCGTTGTCTTAGTAATGTTTAATGAAAAGTATGGTCATGCATTTTGCTAAAGTAACAGGAAAGAAAAGGTTGAACAGCACAAATGTGGCCTAGAACGTGCGTCTGGCCCTCGAATGGCTTCCTGCCCATGTCGTCAGTGATATGTAAATCCTTCGAAATCCTTCAGCTCCGAAAATAGGTAGTCTTTTTGATGCACTTTATAGATTTGATGCAATGCTAAAACACGTTTGCCTCAGCAAGTCTCCAGCACTCTTTGTGGGGATGACTCAACGTGCATGAATCTTCGAAATGATGTCTAGTGACCATCTTTGGGGGGTCGCCGGTAGCAATGGCCAAAGCGATGGCCGTTTGCTCAGCCTTCATAATGGAAGAGCAGCTCATTGATGCACTGGTGATTTCGCGAAGACGATGGTCGACCACCGTGGCTTCAGCCTTGTTGCGATTTGTAGAGCCCTGCATCTACATATCTTGCGCTCCTCTTATTTTATAGATCTTTCCAGAGAGCCTTTGCTCTGGCCTCCCGTCTACCGTGATGGAGTTGAGGATTGATATTGCGGTGTAAGGGGGGCGACCTTGTAGGCAGCTTGGAGTTTTGGTGGGACAGGGTGTTTGGCGATATCTCAAAGGAAGCCCATGTGCCCATGGCACCGCAGTAGGTCCCCACCGGTGGGAGTCTGCGCGAGTTGTCAGAGTTGGGTGTTCAGTTACGCTTCCCATAACTCATTAAATGTGTTGTGGACGACAATACTTAAAAGTTTGTTGTTAGAGGTTCCTAGAGGCAGCTTCAGGGCTGTCTTGTACGGCCGTCCTAACATAGCGTGTATTTGGTCTTTTTCCGCTTCAGTGAGATGCTGATAAGGAAGGATGTAGGGCACTCTGCTGGCGACGAGGCTGCGGACGAGTTTCAGTGTGTCCTCCTCTCTCACGCAGTGGCGACGCGTGACGACTAGTGTTGCCATCTCTGGGCGTCCGAACTCCGCTAAAAAGCAGTAAGAAATCCGCCAGATTCCGCTACATTTTAAAATATATCCGCTAAATTTCCCGCTAAGGCCTATTTTACTTAAAAAAACAGTGAAATTTCGCATGGTAAAAACATTTCTCATTCTTAAAAGCTCGCCAAAACTATGAGATCTGAAATAACATATGAAAGAGTCTTTCAAAGAGTGCAACCAGAATACGTACTAGAGGCTTCAGTGCTACGGTTGTCGTCAACCTCATCACAGATGAGGCTAAAAGTAATAGTTGTTTACATTGATGACAAAAAAAAACCAGAGGTCACTGCAAAGCACATCGAGGTCTTCGTCACCACTGTCGTCGTCCGACACCACAGGATCGCTGGTACTTGTTGAGGGACCAGAAAGGTGACTTGGTTGCACATACGTTGCGGATGTCCCGATTGCACGAAAAACCGCCACAGGCTTAAGGAGGGTGCTTTTGCTCCACTGGTAGTGAATCTTTTCGATTGTTTCAATGGGCACAGCCTTTGCTTCCTGCATATGAAGCAATGGCTCCTTCATGACGTACAAAGTGTTTTCGACCGATAAATGGGATGTCTTCTGGAGAACTGTGATGTGTCGGGACGTCACTGTCTGATTTGATCTACTAGCTTGGTAATAAACCTTATGCAACCTTCTGGCATCACAGCTTCAGCTGCGACAGAGAACCCGCCGGTCTCTCAGCCTTCACGTTATGAACGTACGCCTCAAATAGGCACCCCAGATATGGCTTGGGGTTCAAATGGTCCTGAAGTCTGGATGTCCATCTGCTCAGTCGGAATTACGACTTTTTGAACCAAGCTCGAAAGCAAAGTCGCGAGGTCTTTTAGCATCTTTGATCCATGTCTTTCACCTCGAATGCCTTGTTAATCTTCTCTCTGAACAGCTGTCAGAATAAGTCTCAAGAAAGCAGCTATCCCAGATTGATCTCGTTTTCGTACATGCCATACAGCCCCTCTGCCGCATAGCACTGTTCTGTGCGCCTCGCCAACTCGAAGTGCTTCTTCCACTCTGTCCACTGGTCTAATATATTATCCTTGATACACCCATTTAGAGGGATACACCTAAGCCGAGTCCACGGCCTAGGTGCATCACAGATCAACCTGTTTTGTCTTGCCTAGAAAGGAATAGCCGCTTTGAAGCCTCAGGATTTGTTTGTCTCAGACTGGCGCAGCAAGCGACCAGAAGCCCTCCGACCCTGCTGAAGTTAAACAATTTCTGCATTTTTAGAAGGCACGGAAATCGTTTTCTGCAGGACGATTTTGAATCGGTGTGCCGCGTGAGGCATCCGCCAGAAATCCACCATGTATGAAAATAGCCCATCAAAAAATCCGCTAGCCGCTAGGCAAATTTCTTTCCCGTCAGAGCGAAATAAAATCCTCCAGATTTAGCGGAATATCCACTAAATTGGCATCACTGGTGGCGACTCGCGCTATCGTACGAGAGACCTGTAGAGTGTTGGTGCGAAGGGTACTAAGAGTGTGGCTGCTCTGGCGGTTCGACTGTACCCACATGCCCAGTATGCGTACATTAGTTGTTTTTTTTTCCGGTATTTTTTTTTCCGGCCAGAATAATGAGAAGTCTGCTTTACGGCGGGTGTAGAATTCATATTATACTTATAAAAAGTAACATCATAGACAGTATTGTCTAGGCAGGTATGCTTACGTATATGATCGAGTGCACGCGTATGAAATGCGTTCTAATTACTCCTCGTAGTGACGTCTGTAAAATTTATTCCGCGTCTTCCATGTACAATCCTTCGCATTTTTTCGATGTCATTTTATTATTGCAATTTACGTGAAACGCTGAAGGCCCGTGTACTGATTTGTGCGCACGTTAACGAACATCAGCTGGTCAAAATTTCTGGACCTTCCAATACGGCGTCAATCCTATTCATATTATGGTTTCCGGGACGTAAATCCTTCAGCATTATTATTATTATTATTATTATTATTATTATTATTATTAGTAATATTATTATTATTTCGCCTGATTCATTTTCTTTGCTTAAACTTCCCCTAAACCCTACGGAGTCCAAAGGCGAGGTGGCGGTTTCTTTATCGCCTTCACTGCTGCTCCTCCTCGGCACTCAGTTCTTAATAAAACACGTGGAATATCAGCAGTAAGCGTTGAGCCACTCAGGATTTCGCGCTTTTTCGTTAACACACTGCTATCTCCGCTTGCGCAGTCGCAAAGGCAGAAGATGAAGTAAAATCAGTTTATCGCACACGATAGTCATGGGGAAACATGGTAGAACGGGCATGCGACTGCATGACAAAGCAGGGACAGCAGACAATTCACAAGAGATATAAGTCGTATATTGACCAATCGACAGCTTATTTCATCTTGACGTCACGTGAACAAACTGCTGGCGTCACAAATTGTGCCGCAAAGACGGGAAACGTCGGGAAATAATAACGCGCTTGTCCTTTGTGTTTTCACAAGTTGTTTAGGGGCCCTTTAAAAAGTAATAAAGGGGCATGCACCCTTTCACCGCACAATGTATTTCACCGTGATAATATAAATATAGATATTACCGATCTCGCACAAATTCAGCACGGAATCCTTCCTGTACCTTGAACATATTGTGCCCTATCACGTCCAGTTGAATGAAGCGATGCACATAGTTTTGAATAGTTTGCAAGAACAGCCAACGGACTTGATCATTGCACGTATAGCGACTTCATCTCATTATCCCAACCGACGCCTCGGCATATCAACAACTCTCGAAAGAGGTGCAGGGCAAGCTTTATTAATCTCACATCCACAAGAGCTGAGACATTACAAATGAACACTTTTATGAACACATTCTTTTTGCAGCCCTATGAAAGAAATGCAGTAATGCCCATGAATGTGATGTTAATATTACTGGTGCCATTTAATATAGGTCTTGCTTGCCGAAAGAGAAGTATGTCTTTGAACCGAATATTCTTCAGTCTAATACATCTTCAGGTAGCTTACTGTACCTTCTTTTCGATTGGAGAATAACTGCCCGTTTCCCTGAGACTATTTCGAGCACACCCATTACCGCTATCGCGCTGGACATTTGATCGACTGAAGGACCGAACAAAATAATGTAGAATGAAGAAAACCTCGCGACAGGCAGTGTACGTGTGCCCCCTTTCCAAGTCTCGACCGTTTCTTCAAATCGGTCTGCTCATCGATCTCTACACCCTTCCCTGTCGCTTGTTGCGAGCATTTATCCAGCCTCGGCGAACAGCCTGTCGTAACCATGGCGTCTGCAGCGGAGGAGGACGCGGGCTATCACTGAGCCGACTGCCGTCCCATTGCTATGTATCCGGTTTGCCCTCTCCCATGTCGTCTCCACTCTATTGCACTCTTGATTTCTTTTCTTGAGCTTTGCGGAGCCCAGGGGCCGGCCTCCCGTCAGTCACGAAGAGAAAGCGTTCGCGGGTGACAGGCGAAGGACGCCCAGCTAAGACCGTGGTGGCACGAATGTCTGATAGCTACAATGAGTCAGACGACGACACCGCCTCTGCTGGTGGTCACCATAATGCATCCTTTAGGCTGATAGATTATTAGACTTGAGTGTAAGGCAAAACAAGACAAAAAAAAAACCGGCAGATGCCACGCATCGTGGGAATCGATGTAATGCGACGCAACCAGCAAGGAGCAAATCATGTTGTACATAACAGGCATGTCGTCATTTGCATGTTAGGACCTGTCATTTATGTTCGTTATACAGTCACGTCGCGCCACATCAATTCTGGTGTATATCAAGCTAGCGACCTGTACGCAAGTCCACCATGAGTGTGGCATGTTAATCACGTTGTACATGACATGCATGTCGTGATTTTCGAGTTATCACTTGCCATTCATGTTCGTCATACAGTCAGGTCGCGCAATACCCGTTTTGGTGTAATCGTGCTAGCGAACGGGACGCAAGCGCACCATGAGCGTGGCATGTAAATGACGTTGTACATGACAGCCATGTCATTATTTCCATGTTACCACCTGTCCCGGAGTAGCAGCTTCTTGTCGGCGTTGCCGCTGAGCCACCACTCCCGCGCCCTCAACTCCGAATCCGCTTGACTTTTTTGCCGTTTAGCTACCACTTCCCGAGCTCTCGCCCCCCGGGGTAGCAGCTTGTTGTCAGTGATGCCGTTCAGCCGCCGCTTACCACGCCCTTAACTCCGACATTGCTTGGCGATTTTGCCGTTTAGCCACCGCTTCCCGAGCTCTCCCCTCCGGGGTAGAAGCTTGTTGTCAGCGTTGTCGTTCAGCCACCGCTTCCCGCGCCCTCAACTTCGAGTCCGCTTGGCTTTTTTTGCCGTTTAGCTACCACTTCCCGAGCTCTCGCTACCGGGGTAGCAGCTTGTTGTCAGTGATGCCGTTCAGCCGCCGCTTACCACGCCCTCAACTCCGACATTGCTTGGCGATTTTGCCGTTTAGCCACCGCTTCCCGAGCTCTCCCCTCCGGGGTAGAAGCTTGTTGTCAGCGTTGTCGTTCAGCCACCGCTTCCCGCGCCCTCAACTCCAAGTCCGCTTGGCGTTTTTGCTGTTTTGCCGCCGCTTCCCGTGCCTTAAGTTCGTTTTCATCCATGGCAGAAAGAGGATGTTCCATGGTCGTCATCGTCATCGGGTACCTTGCATGTGCTAACGCGCTTCTTCTTCATCGTCATAAGCGTCATCGTCATCGTCATGGCGTACAGTGGGTACTTTGCATGTGCTGTGCATGTGCCAACGCGCTTATTTATATCGTTAGTTGTGAGCAAAAAGTGATCATCTTGTCCGTGACCAAAATATCGACAAAGATGCAAATAAAATAAATAAAAAAATTGAAGGACACTTTGTACATTGCAAAGTGTGTACGGCGAAAGCGTGTGACCATTCGACTGACTATGCCATGTCTTTTTTTCGTTTACACACTCAGTGGGATAACACACAAACCGAATGTGTGCGTGTTTTCTTGTTTAAGTTTTTACCGCGAGTCGCACCGAGACGCGAGACTAATCTTCCTCCGTTCGCATGCGTTCGTATTTTCTCGCGCTTTGCGCATCGTGCAAACGCCATCCGCGTTCCAGCGCTTAAATTGACGGACCCTTTGTAAATTCCAAAGTGTGTTCCGCGAACGCCTGTGTCCATTGAGAGGGCGTCGGTCAGAATGATTCCAAACGCTTGGCACAGCGACGCTACGCAAGCAAAGCACGAGCGATGTAGAGTCCTACGCAACCGGTGTCCGTTTGCGCACCCCGGCGGCCACCTGGCTCCGCGCCAGGGCTCGGACAGACGGACGGCAAGGACAGGCGGGCGAACGGATGGACGGACGGACGGACGGACGGACGCCGGACGGACGTGAGCATGAGACGTTAAAGGCTTTCGCCTTAAAAGCTACGAAACTTCAACGAAAAGTCTTGAAGAAGCAGACGTGCACCTTGGGTGTTGTGATGCAAATTCTTCTTTTGGTTTGTAACGGCCCTCTATGTCTGAGCCACTGAGAGGCTTATTGACAAAGCAGTTAGATTAACAAACCCACACACGAAACATTTAACCAAGAATTAAAGTGAAAACTATATAAGTACTCAAAATTACACTTAGTAAGAAGTTCACTGCACACGGTAAACCGCTCCTAATTACAACCAAAACGTTAGTTCAATGATCTAAACTAGATAGTCTAGCTCTAACGCGGCTGAGCGGAGAAGAACCCGAGTTCAGTCTGACCAAAACACGGATGCTTGACTGGTCGAGTTGACGTGGGCTGGCTGGCGACGACGATAGAGCGGCGGCTGGTGGGCGAGAGGTTGAGATGCCAGGGGCAGACGGGGACACGGACGGACGGACGGACGGACACGCATGGACGCACAGACACGGACGTACGGACGAACACTGGTGGATGGACGGACGGACGGACGCCGGACGGACTTGAGCATGAGACATTAAAGGCTTTCGCCTTAAAAAAATTTCCGGGTCCAAGTGAGGATCGAACCCAGGACACCTGCGTGGCAAGCAGGTGTTCTACCACACAGCGATGCGTCGGCTTGGAGATACAGCAAAAATACCTTTCTCTGCTTGGAAATGCAGTGAAAATAATTGTCATGATTTACAAACTCACGCGTCCTGTATACAGGCGTCACACTACAACATGAAATATCGCAGTAATATGGCGTGGTACAAGCGTACATTGTTATCGGGTGCCAGAACATGTGATATTCACAACGACTGTATTGCATTTTGTGCCCTTATTATTTTTCTTAGTACATATTTTCTCTGCTAAGCGAAAAGGAGTAGCCGGTGCTACCGTGATGGCACCAACCTCTCCTATTTCACCATTTCAAAAAAAAAAAACGACATCGTCGTTTAAAGCCAGCCACCCAATACAAAAAAATGCCCCCCACCTCCCCGAAGGGAAATCGTGAGGAAATGCGAATGCGCCGACACCGACTTCATCGCCTTGAGAGGCGCCCAGCCAGCGAACGGTCGAGAGTGAGGCGCGAGCGGACGGGAGAGTGGGGCGCAGGGAGGAGAGAGAGCGAACGGCGAGAGAAGGAGCGGCGAAGCACTGCACCTACCCTCTCCTACACTCTCTCGCACCACATGCTCCGTTTGCTAGGGGCGAGGATAAGCGCGCGCGCCCGCAGCTGTGGCCTATGGGAGAGGGAGTGAGAGCGGAGAGATAACACCTGCCGGCGCGCGGACACCTCCTCAACCTATCCTCCGCCTCCTCCTCCGCGGACAACGCCGGACAACGCGGGACAACGCCGCCTGACATAGCCCGACTATGAAATGCATTCGCATTTAAAAGCACACACGTTACTGCACGTATTCCCTGATGACCACGTAGTGGGTGCATAGCAAGTTCGAAAACATTTCGCGCGAAAAATTCCTCGTGGTTTAAAGCATGCTGCCCATTACATAGTATGTGTAAAATACGTGGCCCACTGAACAGCCGACACGATCTTACAAGCTCAGGCAGACGTTTATTAGCGTCCGCATGAGCCCAGAACATCCAAGATCCTCCTTTTTCTTTTCTTCGAGCAAGCTCGCGCGCATGCTGTCACAAAGCTCGTCGTCCTCTTCTCGCAGGCTGAAGGCGGGAAATTCAACAGTATGCACTAACTGATTGAATTACGCACTAGGGAGAGGATATCGCTATTGCATTCAATTCTTAAAGGCGAAGCTTAAGGGTACCCCAATTTTTCTTTACAAGCAAGTACCGCGTCCCGAACAGCTTTCGAGGGTGCTTAACCCTCGAAATGATGGAGACTATGATGGAGGGATCAACCATGTTTTTACATGGTTGATCCCTCCATCATAGGAATCGGTATAACACGAAAGTAAAATGTGCCCGTACAGAGGTAATTGAATGCTTACTGTACATTGAAACACGAGAGTTTGCACAACGTATAACATGGATGCACCCATGTCGACGCTTGGTGGTACATCTCCATCCCACGACCAACGTCCATGATAAAAGATTAAACAAACCATTCTCGTAGCTGTAGATGTTAACGGGGCGAGAGCGTAATCAGAGCAAGAGGCGTGAAGCTAGAAGAGCGGTGCTAGTGGGGCGCAGAACTTGGGCTAAGGTCGCCATCCCGCGGCATGTTAAAGTGGGATTGAACGTACGCCACGCTCGAACTAGAGGGAAACGCTGAGTGCGCCATGCATGCGCCATGTCACCCTAGTAGCCCGGCCGCGACTTTTCTCTGGGCGATCGTAAACGAGGAACGCGGTATTACAGCCACTGGAGGGAGGCGCACGTTGCATTTTTGGTTTGGATGGACGCTATGAGTGAGGCCGACGCTTGGCTAAGGTCGCCACCTCGCGTTGCGTTAAGGCGTTGACAAAATTTCACTTCTACTGAAAACGCGCCTACTGAGACGGACGCGTAGCAGGTGCTTATAGCGGAAGCCACAGTAATGATGAATTACTTTACTGCTCCAAGAGCGCGACACCACCCCGCTGACGAGGAGCACTGTGCTGAAAGTGGTAGATATATAAAAGCCGGCAGATCCCACGCACTGTGGGAATCGATGTAATGCGAAGCAGCCAGGAAGGAGCAAATCATGCTTTACACAATTTGTATGTAGTGTTTTACATGTTAGGACCTGCCATTTATGTTCGTCATACAGTCACGTCACGCAATAACAATTTTGCTGTATATCAAGCTAGCGAACTGGACGCAAGCGCACCATGAGCGTGGCATGTAAATGGCGTTGTAGATGGAGTATAGGCATCCCTCCCGCGGCGTTTACACCCCCCAATGCGCATGCGCGTTCCCTCCCCCCCTCTCTCCTCTCCTGCGCTCCCCCTCTCTCGCCTCGCAACGCCGACGCAGGCAGCGTCTGCTAGCGAGTTTCTTGTGATTGAAAAAAAAATGTTGCAGTGGCTTAGCTCGGCTATGCCAGGATATACGTAGCGTTAGCAAAGGTTCAGCTGATTATTCTTAGCTTTCCTGATTGTCTAGGATTAGTTGATTATCATGCTTACTGCTGCTCCAATGACACACACACACACGGTATACGTATTATGTGGCACATGTATATTTTTGCTCAACGTCAGGTTGCTTCCCTATTGCCACAAAGACGGCTTGGTGATCAGTGAAGTAACACGCTGCCGTCTCTATGGCCCCAACACAGTATTCTGTTCATTGTTCCTACCCTCAACCGCTAATTGCCAGGCAACTACTTCGGGATCCGATGAGTCAAGCTTCTCTCTGCTCTTCTGCGCCGTTGAGCAGCATTTGCGCTCTCCTTCTCCATGGCTATACCACACTGGCAAACGCCAGTCAGAAGCGCAGCGGCTCCAGCGCAGTGTCAGGCGGCGACTGCACAGCGATGGCGAACAGCTGCGCGCGCGCCGGCGACAGTGCGTCTACCACGGCCTCTGGAATGTGCAGGCCGGCGGCGGTGAGTTGCTCGCGGCGGCGGCGGAGCACGCGGGAGATGCCGGCTCTAAGCCGGCTCCCGTGCGCCTCCCGCGTGCCAGCTGTGTGACTTCACTGATCCTCGCGCATGCGCAGCACGGCTCTTGATGTGCCGCGCGAAACGGGTTTGGTAGGCCAGTGTAGCTAACGCTACAAAACGGCAGATCCCACACACTGTGAGAATCGATATAACGCGAAGCAGCCAGCAAGGAGCAAATCATGTTGTACATAATATGCATGTCCTTATTTTACATGTTAGGACCTCTCATTTGTGTTTGTCATACAGTCACGTCACGCAATACAAATTTTGGCGTATGTCAAGCTAGCGAACTGGACGCAAGCGCACCATGAGCGTGGCATGTAAATGGCATTGTAGATGGCATGCATGCCAAGATTTTCATGTTACCACCTGCCACTTATGTTCGCTTAATTTTTTACCTCGAATCGCAGCGAGACGCGAGACCAATCTGCCTCCGTTTCGCAGGCGTTGGTATTCCCGCGCACTGCGCATCGTGCTGACGCCATCCGCGTTCCAGCGTTTAAATTGACGGACACTTTGTCCGATTCCAAAGTGTGTTCCTCGAACGCCTCTGCCCACTGAGACGGGGTCGGTAAGAATGGAACGTGATGCGCGCGTCTCCTTCCTTGCATGATTAGAGACGCTGGGCCCAGCGACGCTACGCAAGCAAAGCGCGAGCGCTGTAGAGTCCAACGCGACCGGCGTCTGTTTTGCGCGCCCCGGCGCCCACCTGGCACGCTGGTGCCAGAGCACGGCTGGAGGGTACGGACGGACGTGAACATGAGACATTAAAGGTTTTCGCCTTAAGAATTTCGTGTATATTCAAGCTGGTGAAACGGCCACGAGAGTGTCATGAGCGTGGCATGCAGGTCATGTTGCACATGACGTGTCATGATTTGCATATTACCACTTGTCATTTATGCTCGTCATACAGTCACGTCCCTCAATACGAAATTTGGTGTACATCAAGCTGGCGAAACGGCCCCGATACTGTCATGAGCATGGCATGCAAGTCATGTTGCACATGACATGTCATGATTTCCATATTACCACTTGTCATTTATGCTCGTCATACAGTCACGTCACTCAATACGAAATTAGGTGTATCTCAAGCTAGCGAAACGGCCACGAGAGTGTCATGAGTGGGGCGTGCAAGTCATGTTGCACATGACTTGTCATGATTTCCATATTACCGCTTTGCATTTATGTTCGTAATACAGTCACGTCACGCAATACTAAATTTGGTGTATATCAAGCGAGCGAAACGGCCGTCAGAGCGCCATGAGCGTGGCATGTAAATCATGTTGTACATGACATGCCGTTCATGACTTTCATATTACCACCTGGCATTTATGTTCGTCATTCAGAAATGTGCCATCGCACCAATTTTTGGATATATCAAATTAAGAAAACGGCCTCAGGAGCACTATAGCCATGGCGTGTAAATCATACTTTTCATGACAAGTTAGTCATGATTTTCATGATATGACCAGTCATTCATGGTTGTCATCCAGTCATGTTATGCCATACCAATTTTGGTATAAATCCCATTAACGATACGGCCAGGAGAGCGCAAAGTCGTAGGCGGCTAGATAGATAGATAGATAGATAGATAGATAGATAGATAGATAGATAGATAGATAGATAGATAGATAGATAGATAGATAGATAGATAGATAGATAGATAGATACGCTCAAAGCCGCCGACATTCCCTAAGAAATGCTTCGCATTTAAATACCGACTGCTCACGCTGAACAAACCGTTCACTTGCCACCCCGTATATATAGGCACTGGATCTTGACCTGCAAGGTAGTGCCGGTGGGAGATTTCTCCTGTGCGTTGTCGAACGATAAATATTCGCAGCGTGCGCGTTAACTAAAAGCGGACTGCGGGTCTCTCTATCCAGTCCGAGTCTTCTGTCTCTCATTGCCCATTAGCAGCTATTGGCATGCTCCAGTAGGAAACACCGGTTCATCACTGCGTGCTTGCACCTCCCTAGATTTCTCTCCTGCGCAACGCCGCGATGAGCGCCAGCGTCAACGCCGCCGCCGGTCTAAACGTTAGCGCCCGCTGCTTCGCATCTACAAATGGTTCTCTTTAGCGGGATATGGTGTAATTTTAAGGCGAAAGCCTTTAATGTCTCATGCTCACGTCCGTCCGGTGTCCGTCCATCCGTCCATCCGGTGTCCGTCCGTCTGCCCGTCCGTCCTGTCCGTACGTTTATCCGTCCGTCCGTCTGTCCTTCAGTCCGTCCCTCCGCGCGTCCGTCCGTGTGTCTGTCTGTCTGTCCGTCCGTCCGTCCGTCCGTCTATCCGTTTGTCCGTCCGTCTGTTTGTCCGTCCGTCCGGCCGTTTGTCCTTCCGTCTGTCCGTCTGTCCGCCCGTCCGTCCGTCCGTTTGTTCGTCTGTCCGTCCGTCCGTCCATCGGTCCGTCCGTCCGTTTGTCCGTCTGTCCGTCCGTTTGTCCTCCGTCCGTCCGTTCGTCTGTCCGTCCGTCTGTCCCTCCGTCCATCCATCCGTCCCTCCGTCCGTTTGTCCGTCCCTCCATCCGTTCGTCTGTCCGTCCGTCTGACCCTCCGTCCGTCCGTCCGTCCGTCTGTCCATCCGAGCTCTGGCACGGAATCAGGTGGCCGCCGGGGTGGGCAAACGGACGGCGGTCGCGTCGGACTCTACAGCGCTCGCGCTTTGCTTGCGTAGCGTCGCTGTGCCCAGCCCTTGCAATCATTCTCACCGACGCCGTCTCAATGGACACACGCGTCCACGGAATACACTTTCGAATTTACAAAGGGTCCGTCAATTTAAGCGCTGAAACGCGGATGGCGTTTGCGCGATGCGCAAAGCGCGAGAAAATACTAACGCATGCGAACGGAGGAAGATAAGTCTCGCTTCTAGCTGCGATTCGCGGCCAAAAAATTAAAAAAGAAAACACGCTCACATTCGGTTTGTGTGTTATCCCAGTGAGAGTTTAAAAGAAAAAAGACATGACATAGTCAGTGGAATGCCCACACGCTTTCGCCGAACAAGCTTTGGAATGTACAAAGTGTCCTTCAATTTTTCTTTGACACCTGATCGCGTACATTTTTTCAACGTCATTTCCGTGACGGAAATACGTAACTGAAGTCTTGGTGGGCCCCGGCATAAAACTTTCGTGTTAAAAAGCCATAATCCAGCCCACGCTTCTCGCATACGCATTCATTGAGATTGCCTTTCTAATAAAGTCTACAATTATGCCTTCACGTTTTTCTCTCGCGCCAGTGGCATTTCTTCTTTTACTACGAATAAATAAGAGGGTCTGGTGTTAAAGCTTTGGGCATGTTTGGTTCGATGCCAAAGCGCCCATGAAACGCATTCCCATCCAACTGTCACTGAAATCCTGCCAAGGATCCCGGAAACCGCCCATCTGGATTGTAACCAATGCGATAGCGTTAAAGAGCTCGTCTGGCAGAAATTCCGACGTCCGCGTCGCTGTAGTTGGTTGTGAGCGAAAAATCATCATCTTGTCCGTGACCGAAAAATCGAGAAAGATGGAAAAAATTGGGGGACCCTTAATCTTCACCGCTAAGAGTTGAACGCGATAGCGATATCTTGTCCCGAGTGCCTACTTCAACCACTTAGTGCAAACTTGCTATGCACCCACTACATCGTGTTCAGGGAATACGCGCAGTAAGGTGTGTGCCGTTCGTAATGGGTGGCCGGCTTTAAACCACGAAATCGTTATGATAGCCACATATTCTGACCCCCGATGGCAATGTATGCTTGTACCACGCAATATTCCTGGGATATTACATGTTACATTGCGAAGCCTACATAAAGGGCGCTTGCGTTTGCGAAGCATGAGAGTTATTTTCACTGCTTTTCCAAGCAGAGGAAGGTGTTTTCACTGCATTTCCAAGCAGAGGCATGGTTGCGTGGTAGAACACCTGCTTGCCACGCAGATGGCCCGGGTTCGATCCTCACTCGGACCCGGAAATTTTTATTATTTACTTTATTTGCATATTTCTCGATTTTTCGGCCACGGAGAAGATGATGATTTTTCGCTCACAACCAATGACGCCGACACCAACGCCGGAATTTCTGCGAAACGAGCTCTTTCCCGCTAGGGCGTTAATAAATAAATAATAATATTTCCTAGTCCGAATGAGGATCGAACCCAGGCCGTCTGCGTGGCAAGCACGTGTTCTACCACTCAGCCACACCTCTGCTTCGAAATACAGTGAAAATATCTTCGTCTGCTTCGAAATGCAGGGAAAATAACTTTCATGCTTCGCAAAAGCAAGCGTCCTTTATATAGGCACCCGGCAATGCAGTTTACGAGATCCGACGGTAGCGCCAAAACATAGCCTAGCGAGTAGACGCAGCAAAAACGGACCCGCCAGGGCACATGTGCACATCTTTTTAAGTGGGTGGGAGGGCGGTCACTCGTGATTACGGGCGCACTCAGGAAGCGTTCGTTGGAAACGTGCGCAAATGGGAGACACTTGAGCGCGTCGATGCGTTCAGCGAGCATTTCATTTTCTTGATATCTCTGGCGGTCGGTGTCGTCAATGCTGAGGCGTCCCACAAGAGCTCCATCGCGCCCTCTGGTCAGTGTCGGGTGCCTATATGCCTCGCAATATAACATGTAATATTCCAATAATATTGCGTGGTACAAGCGTAAATTGCCATCGGGGGTCAGAACATGTGACTATCATAACGATTTCGTAGTTTAAAGCCGGCCACCCATTACAAAAGGCGCACACCTTACTGCCTGTATTCCCTTAAAAACCGCCAGGCCTGCGCGGAACGCGCAGCACAGTCACAGCGAAAGCTGGGAGAGCACCATTTCTAAAACCCGTTGCAATCTATCTTGGGGCTACTAATACAAGTACGCTTGCAAGGTACCCACTACTCCATTAATTGATTGGGTGGCTGATGACGACGAAGAATTATGGCTGGGCCCATTTGTAATGGGTTGGAAGCATTCAACGAACCCCTCGTAATGCAATTCATATTGTGTGACGCCTGGTTACACAAATGGCATTCTGTGACGCGTGGTTGTCGTTTCACTCTTCTGCCACGTTATATTGCGCATGTTAACGCGGTTCCTTCCCGACATAATGCTTGTATAGGGTTTTTGTGCGCCGGGTTTTCGAGCACAGGCAAGGCTCAGTGGTAGAACACTGGGCTGGCACGGAGCGGACCCAGGTTCGAACCCCGTTCCATCCTGAACATTTTTTTCTTAAAGTTTTACAGCGAAAGCTGTTTATGAGATCACAAGGGTCGTTTCTGCGCCGTAGTTGTCCGCCGCTGCCGCCGCCGCCGGTGGCCGTAACCAATATCGCACGAAATAAGAAAAAACACTTGCGACAGAACGGGAATCGAACCCGGGTCCTCTGCGTGGCAGCCCAGCACTCTACCACTGAGCTAACCCGCTGCTTGAAACTGCGGTGCAAACTGACCCTACGCAGGCTTCATGTCGGGTAAGGAATCGCGTTAACGTGTGTTGTAAAGCGTTTTAGAGCAGTAAAGTAAGAACCAGGCGTCACACAATGCGAATTGCGCAACGAGTGGGTCGTTCAATGCTCCAACCCATTACAAAAGCCTGAGGCATAATTCTTCATCGTCGTCAGCCACAGCATCAACAAAGTGCACATAATGCGTCACAAGAGTGTAGCGGGTACCGCTCTTTTCCGAAGAATGACGAATAATGGCATAGTAGACGCTTCCCCACTACACAAAAATTGTGATGATTTATGGCGTATTGCGTACCATGCAAGTGCGGTTGTAGTAGTTGCCCCAAGAGTGTTTAAAAAAGGTTCAGAACGGCCGCTCTCCCAGCTTTCGCTGTGACTGTGCTGCGCGTTCTGCGCACGCCTGGTGGTTTTTTTTATTTCGTGCGATAGCGGTTACGGACACCGGCGGCGGCGGTGGCGGCGGACAACTACGCCACCCTTGTTGTGATCTCATAACAGCTTTCGCTGTAAAACACGTAGTGTGTGCATAGCAAGTATGCACTAAGTGATTGAAGTACGCACCCAGGACAGAATATTGCTATCGCGTTCAACTCTTAAAGGCGAAGTTTAAGGGTCCCCCAGTTTTAGGGGCGAAGCTCCTTAGGGTGTGGGTCTATCCCTCCTCTGTAGTAGTAGTAGTAGTAGTAGTAGTAGTAGTAGTAGAGTAGTAGTAGTAGTAGTAGTAGTAGGTAGGTAGGTAGCCACGTATAGTGGAATGTACCCATTCCACGTGATAAAGATGACGATGACGCAGTATAGTGGAATGTACCCACTACACGTGATAACGATGACGATGACGCCTGATGACCATGAAGAATAAGGGCGTTCCAGACCACACATTCTCTTTTGGCCATGGATGAAAACGATCGAGCTTCGCCCACTCATCATCATTCACTTCGTGGATATGACGTGATTTCTTTCGGCTTCGCGATACCGATGAACCTGGCGGGTAGTGCACTTGCGCTTTGCGCTGTTGGCCCAACCTTCGTCTGTCAAAATAACCCAGGGCGCCCATGG
The DNA here is from genome assembly GCA_030522465.1 of Rhipicephalus appendiculatus. NCBI lineage: Eukaryota > Metazoa > Arthropoda > Arachnida > Ixodida > Ixodidae > Rhipicephalus > Rhipicephalus appendiculatus. The sequence continues at coordinate 43,090 of JALIZH010009126.1, forward strand.
GACTCGCGTTTTAGGGGCGAAGCACCTTAGGGTCTACGCCTGTCACTTGTGCGTTGTCTGGTGTCCGTTGTCCGGCGATGACGATGACGATGCCGCTGATGACGATGAAGAATAACCGCGTTCCAGACCACACATTTTCCTTCTGCCATCACGGCACAGCACATGCAAGGTGCCCACTATACGTCATGACGATGACGATGACGCTCATGACGCTGAATAATAAGCGCGTTCCAGACCACACACTCTCTTTCTGCCATGGATGAAGACGACCGTGAAAGCGCTCTCGCTCGCGAACGGCAAAATGGCAACGCCGACAACAAGCTGCTACTCCGGATTTGAGGGCACGAGAAGCGATGGCTGAGTGGCGAAAACACATTGTATATACTGTACACACGCGTTGTCATTCATTTACATGCGTGAGTGGGCTATATCACGGGTGATTTACGGTGAGAACGATCCCTAGTGCTTCGTCCACTCGTCATGATTCACTTGAATATCTCAACCAGTTATGTACAGATACTTTGCCACAAGAGCGTTTGTCAACTTACGCATACGTACAAGTTCGCACATGCCCACTATTTCTCGCGCCAGAAGCTCTTATGTATATGGGCAACGGGGAAACAATTAGAGAATTGAAAAATCAAAGTACAGTGGTGCGCTGGGCGAGTTGACGTGGATTCAGTCGAGACTGTTCATCTAAGGGAACATCACAGCTCTTGGTATCACACGCACTTGGCTATGCATTGCAAATATTGTAACGGGTGTTCCACGTTTTATTCCGATAGCAATTATATGGACACTCTCGGCTGATTTTTGCCGTCGCCGTCTGTCGACGCCGTCATGTACCGGATACGTATATGTATGTGTATATATAAAAAAGGCATAAAGAAAAATAAATCAGTAGAAAAAAAATCCCAGACCACCTGACCGGGGGATTCGAACCAAGGACCCCTCGTTCCGCAGCCTGCGGCGCTAACCAACACAGCCACACGCCATGCTCGTGCCAGCGGTATAACGGCGAGCTATTCATATGCACCATTTGCCGCTCGCGGTACGCAGATCTCGGAACAGCTTGAGCTTGTTTTCTATCATGCAACGCTTACAGTTTCTTTCAAATTGGAAACTGCCCTTGAGATGAGCACGAAAAAGTGCCTCCCTTCTGTACCACTCATGATGTAGAAGAAAAGAAAAAGAACACCAGGCACACTTGCCATCAGACGCCACCGCGTGGCAGGAGACGCAGAGGGGTCATTTCATGTGCCGCAGTTTAAAAGAAAAAAGAAGTGTCAAACAGCGTGGAAAAGTCGTATAACCATATCATCTATCATTGGCTAATCCCCTGAGTGGGTATGAGCCATGTCAGAGGCAACAACAACAACAGCGTCGGCTTCTGCATTGTGGACACTCGCAGCGCGTTGCTCAAATACAAACACGTAACTGCGGCACGTGTGACAAATTTCTTGCTATCGCATTCATTGCTTCGCCCTAGTGGCGAAACTGTGACTTTTTTGGATGCTACGCTGATTTTGTTTGCCCGCAAGCACCAAGTGGCTAGGGATATGTTTGAAGCTGCCATGATTAAGAATGAGAATGGTACGTGCGTTAGCCATACCTCCCTGCATTTGTCGGAGGCTCCGTATGCTTGCCTTCCGGATAAACCTTTGAGATAGCACCCGGTATGCAGTTATCGATGATATGCGCTGTAGTGATTTATGTTTTTCCCACCTGTTAAAAAAATTGTTTTTAGGAGTGAAGCTCCTTAGGCTGGCACCCCGCCGTCGCCGTCGCCGTTGAAGCTCCCTGGCACGGTGCCAGCTGTGGCGTCTTCCCTCACGCGGGAGGATATATGAGGTTTAAGAGGGCTGGAACGCGGATGGCGTCTGCACGATGCGCAAACCGCGGGAATACGAACGCATGCGAAACGGAGGCAGATTAGACTCCCTCTCCCTTTTTCTTCGACTCTGCCCTCTCCTTTCAAACCGGGGAACGCGCGAAACCATCGCTTCACCCTGTCGTCAGCCCTCCTTGCGTCAGCCCAGTGGATGGTCCGTTGCCAGAAGAATGAAACGCCGCGCACGCCGAACGCCGCGTGCGTCACATTGCTAAGGAGCTTCGCTCATCGGTTGTATTCGTGCACGGAACAACAGCGAGTTTTGTTTTCTGTTTTACCATGGATGTTCCCGTGAGAGCACATCTTAGGCTGTTTCGTTGTGACGTTAACGTCAACTATAAGAGGCGGGTTTTGTTTTCAATAAACTTCACTTTTAAGTCAGCGCCTGTCCCGTGTCTTCTGTGTCCTGTTTTCCACCTGCTAAGTACCGCCATGAATGCTCAGAAAAACGGGCGCAATTCATATTATGTGTACGCAAATCGTACCTCATTACAACTTTCTATATTTACATTATTATTTTGCTTTCAGATTTAGTTGGGGATAATATAATGAAAACGAACGAACAATGAAGCTTAAGAAGGTATACGGGACATGTATGCTTTAACTGTAGTTTTATTTTAACCGTAGCTGGAAATAAATTGAGACGTATGAAAAACCAACCTTCCTCAGAGGGAATGGACATTCGGATAACGCGTACGATGCTCTGTCAATTAAGATGCAGTGGCGGTTGCTGTGCCATCCACCTTATTGGGCTATTATGTATGTAATCCTGGCAGTGTTAGCCTGTGCCGTTCGCAGCTATGACAGCGGGTGCTAATAACATGGATAAATTCTTTCTTACTACTTTCTTTTTTATTCTAAGACGACCAGAAAATGAAAACAGCTTGACCAGTGTGCGATGAAGAAAACGGAGCTGCGCAAACGCGTAACCCAACTGAGAAATCATCCCAAAGGCTGGAATATTCGATAAGTACACCATTTCAGCCATAACGGGTGCGCACTAAATTGGATTATCTGAATTGGCTAGTACGCGAGCTCTCGTTTCGAACCATGTTTCAAGGATCCTTGAGGCAAGTAATCTGATCAAACTCGGGACACGTTAAGGCAACCAGTTGATTTATTAAACACTGAACAAAATTTCAATTCGAGCATACCACGTGACAGCATGCACACATGACTTGCGGAGAACTAATGAGCGATTGAACTATTTGACGGCATTCGTAGAGTGGACGTTTCTTCATTTCGATGTGCAATGTCAAACGTACGATCCGTGAACGCAGAGCTCCATCATGCGGCAGTACCAGGTATTTGGTAGCAGTAGTTTTCCTTGCAGCCGTTGCGGCAGCAGATGGATCCCACTCTCGAGCAATTCAGTTGCTCACAAGTGGCGTTGTTCTTCGCTACTGGACAGTTCAGGGTCCAAGAAAACGCTGGCGGACAGATTTCGGGGTTTTCAGATGGTGGTCCCGTGCCTGCAAGCGCGCAAAGAAACGCCAATGTAAAATACGAATAGAACATGTCGGTAGCTGTAATTACGTAACATGACATACCGCAGACTTGGGCGTGTTGTTGAACGATTTCATTATTCTAGCGCACTGTAGGAACAAGACGGAGGACAGAACAACAACACGGACACAACGCGACGACGTAGCGTTGTGTCCGTGTTATTCTCCTCTCCGTCTTGTTCCTACAGTTCGCTAAAATAGTGCAATATAAATGTGTACCCGCGGCGGCTGTCCTGCCACTCACATTCTCATGTGCTTATGGGAAATACCTGCCAGCTGTTGTGACACACACACACACAAACGCGCGCGCGCGCAGTAGTCAGGAGTGACCGACGTCGTTGCACATTTAGTACAACACAACACGTGTTCATTGCTCAGCGACCGGGCTGTCGGTTGCTCTAGTATGCCGTCGTCGTCGCTTGGCATAACGCTCCGTGAATAGCGTATTGAGCGCGCGCTCGAGCAAAAGTGAAGTCTTCTTCCTCTTAGAGCGCCTTGATTATAATAAGTGAGCGCGCGCTCGTGCAAGGAGAAGTCTTCGTCCTTGTTCTTCGAGCGCCTTGATGGTGATGACTTGTTATGAAGAGAACAACTAGCATAGGCGTGCGCACGAGGGGGGGGCAGAGGGGGGCGGCCGCCCCCCCTAGTCACCTAAGAGAGGGGGGGCGCAAATTGTGCCCCATACATTGACTTAATAGAGAGGGGGGGGCGCTGCGATGAACCTTCGCCCCCTCCTGCCCCCCTGAAGGGGAACCCTGCGCACGCCTATGACAACTAGGACACTTGGCGTAAGGCAGGCAAAACCATGTGTAAAAATAGAAAAAGAAGAGGCAGCAAGGGCGAAATAGAAAGAGAGAAAGTAGGAAGAAAAATAGAAATACCAAGAAAGCGAAATAAATAAATAGAGAGGAAGAAACAAATAGGAATAAAGAAAGAAAAAAAGATAGCAAAAAAAACGAAAAAAAAGCATAAAGAAAGAGAGGAGGAAAGAGAGAAAACCGAAGAGAAACAAAGAAGGCTGCCCAGCTCCGCACTTACTTCCGGCTTGGCACACCTATAGTGCGACGCTGCCTTTTTCTTTTTTAGTACTCTCATTACCGTTATCCACACTATTATGCTATATGTATATTGAATGTAGGAAAATTTATTGTATGTCTCCTGGTCGGCTACGGATAAGTTCATTTAACAATAAAATATGCCTGTAATAATTAACTCACAAGTAATAAATGATATAACATTAATTATTTATTTCAGAGATTTGCAAAGTTCAGTCAAATAGCTACGTTAGAAGAAATTGCGAAATGTTGTCCACAGAACCAACAACGTGCTTACAAACTGGGAATGAATTAGAGGTAGAGGAGAAAGCCCAAGCTCACAGGCGTGTATTGCGTGAGGCAGAGAAAGTCATCTATAGACGGCGTCATCATATGCGATACCCGAATGCGCTACAAATGAAACACTCACATTATTTCATGTAAGACAGAGTTCGCAGAGTATCTTGCTTTGGCGAAGCTTCTCCCTTTTTTTGCTACGCGAAGAACCTCATTCGGATGCTGCTACAAATACGAAGGAAGGAATCGTTTTTGTTTGTTTTTTCTGTAGCGCAAGCGAGAAAAGATTCGTTAAGCAAGACTCGGCCACTTTGAACTTGGCGCGAAAGAATCCAGTGTGTACTTTTATTTGTGCTTCCCCGTGATGCGTGCTACGCATTGCCTATAAGTTATTTCTGTGTCATATATAAGTTACTTGTGCGACAGGATTGCGTTAATTACATACCGGAGCGTGACGAGGGGCAGTTTCTTGGCCCTTAGCCGTCTTTGTAGGAGACACATGCTTTGAAAGGCAGGCCGTTCAATGTTTGGCATGACATGTTCTGCATATATGTATAAACAAAACCCGCTGTGCTACAGACATCACACAATGCCTGCAAAACTAACTGTGGTACGAACTGTACTTGCCAGATAACCTGTGCGGAGCCATAGGCGAACTTGTACATGCATGGAACAGTAAAGCAGAAATGATTTTTTAAAGGACTTCCCGCGCATCTCTGCCTTGCCTATTTTTTCGTGATTAACATTAATTCATTAGTGCACCCTATAAAGAGCGCATTGTTTTCATCTGAAGTGATTAAGAAAACAGTTGTTACAGGTTCACGTACCGTAAAAAACACTTCAGTAATTAGTCGCCGAATTCTAAATGGTACAAATGCCTCATCACTAAGTAGGGCAAGCAAGCCATCTTGAAGCCTTTGTGGTAGGCGTGCCTGAAAACACACTGTTTAGTTGGACGGCATTCATTAGGATGAATGCGTAATTATTGAAACATCGCACAGTACCTTTCACGCACCAACTTCCACCGCAAGGTTTCGGGCAACACTCCAGACCGCTTGCGGCGCACTCGGCAGGAGTGCACTCAGTGTAGGCGCAGTTACTGAAGAGACCCGGCCGATTGTAAGGGCAACGCGCTTGCACTACCGCCATTGCGACTAGCATTATCAAAACTGTAACAGCAGCGAACTGCGAGCAGCGCGCCTTGGTTGCACCGAGACTGATCATTGTACGCCTTGGAATGAGGCTGAGGTACTAGCAGAATGTATACTAGGCCATAGCCGGTACTGCGAAGGTTTATATAGTTGGCGGTTCTGAGGCTGGCGGGGCGATAGAGAAGGTATTCCGACGTCCCGCGTGCGTGTATCTATGACGTACGCAAAACGCGCAGGTGCCGAGGGCTTCATTTCAATAACAAAAGCAATCACTCAGATCACCCGGCTTTTCCCCGATAAACGTGAAGCAATGTGACTGCAATGGTGCGCCAGACCCCGTATGTACGTGACTACTAGATTGAGCAATGGAATCAGAATGTGTCAAAGGTGAAGGCATCATTCCTTGCTCGGAAATTTTCTTTCACAAAAAAGCACCACTGCGCAGTTAGGAAGTAAAACGAACTATAAACATTTATGCAACGTTTTTGTCAACCTCACTTTAACGCGGCGATCGGTTCCGGGCTTAAACCAACGTGCTCATAGCCTTATGAAAATGACTCTTGATTTTCCATTACCGGACTATGGTCGAAATATTGACTTTATTGATTATCAATGATTCCGCAATACTCATTAACTTGCATCAATACTTCGTCAACAACATTTCTGTTGAGCAATTCGCAATAAAGGTTTTCATTGACTCAATTCTATCGGAATACCATTGTGGAAATAATTCCTCAACAGTATTTCTGTTGAGCACTGTGCAATAAAAATTTCATTCACTAATTTCCTCGAAATACCAGCATGAAAATATTTCCTCAACAATATTTATGTTGAACACTTTCCGACAAAAATTTCATTGACGCAATAACTATGAAATACAACTGTGGAAATGTTTCATCAACAGTATTTCTGTTGAGTAGTTTCCAATAGAAATATCATTCACGCAGTTATGTCGAAATACCATCGAGGAATTACTGAATGCCGACGCAATCATCGTGTGACTTAAAGTAGTTCACGTCCATAGGTCGGCGAGCTCACTCATGAGTCGACTCACTCGGACCCACTCAGACTCAGATTGAGCCGTGAGTCTGAGTCTGAGTGAGTCCGCGTGAGTAATATTTTGGTGAGTTTGAGTCCGAGTGAGTCCGGTTGACTAAAGTTATCGTGAGTGTGAGTCCGAGTGAGTCCAAAGCGCAAGATATATTTCTTGAGTGAGTCGGAGTGAGTTCCGGTTTTAGATGCGAAGCATCTTATGCTCGGGGCTCTGTCCGTCCCTCCCGCGTCCCGCGTCCCGCGTCCCGTGTCCCGCGTCCCCCGTCCCCCCGTCCCGCGTCCGGCCACTTTCATGAAGTAGGGAAGCACCCATTATGCGAACCAGAACACTGTAGTAATATGAAGGCCGTCAACCACTATCACAGTCATCAGAGTCATGGCCGAGAGCACAGAGAGGCTCCTTAGGAATGGCTAGGCAGGTGGTGTCTGTCGCCCAGGTTGACCCCATTCCTTGAGTCATGACCGAGAGCACAGAGAGGCTGCTTAGCAATGGGTAGGCAGGTGGTGTCTGTCGCCCAGGTTGACCCCATTCCTTAATCTTGCTTGCATGTGTTTGGAGGGGGGCTTAGTGCGTCCCTCCTTCCCGCGTCCCACAGCGCATGCGCGTCCCCCTCTCTCTCCTACGCTCACCCCCCTTTCTCTCCTCTAGGAATCCTCTACTCTACGCAGCGGCCCCCCGCGTCCCACAGCGCATGCGCCCACAGCGCATGTGCGTCCCCCTCACCCTCTCTCCTCTAGGAATCCTCTACTCTACGGAGCGGCTCCCGCGTTCCCACACCTCCACAGCGCATGCACGTCCCCTCCCCCTCTCTCTCATCTCCTACGGTCCCCCCCCCGTCCTTTCCTCTAAGAATCCTCTACTGAGCGGCGCGCACGACAGGTGGTGTGACAGCTGCATACTCCGCTGGGGGGCGCTACTGTAGTTCCGCGGTATGAAAATGACGGAGCGCGCGCGCCTCATTCTCTCTCCTGTGCAGCGCCGCCGATGAGCGCCCGGACCACTGCCGTGAAATGAGAGCGGCAACGTTCCTCCCGCTCAAGCTAATTATCTCCCCGATGCTTCGCATCCACACATGGTTCCCTTTAGCGGGAGATGGGGAATTTTTTTTATGCCGACTTATAGTCATATCTACTCATCTTCAACTTTACTATCAGCCTTGATTGGATTCACGTTTGTACTCACGTCTACTCCCACTTATTCCAAAGCAGTGTCTTACATACACCATTTCAATATTTATTGATCAGAGGCGCGAATTACGTAGGGGAGTGCCTTGACCTCCCCACCCCCCTTGCCAACTCTTCCAAGGGAGTTCTTGATAATATATCTTACGTTGTCATTTCTTTCAAGAAAGATGAACTGACTGTTTCACAAGCACTCATAACTCGTATGCGAAGGTACTATATCAAAAGGCGCCAAGAAGAGCACCGATTACGTGAGGTATTGGTGTTATAGAGTATTGACACCATGGCGGAAAAAGATGTTTGTCGGCTAACGGACTCATGAGTCGACTCACTCGGACTCACTCGGATTCAGATCGAGCCGTGAGTCTGAGTCTGAGTGAGTCCGGGTGAGTAATTTCTTGGTGAGTTTGAGTTCGAGTGAGTCCACTTGAAGAAAAAAATTCACAGCGTATCCACGGAGTGAATGATGATGAGTGGGCGAAGCTCCGGAGGTTCATCGGTAAACCGTGAATCTTCCGTGAATTCTGCCCAGTACATCATCAAGGACGTGAGATCGGGCGCGTTTATACTAAAGGGTCGATGAGAGTCATGGCGACTTGCATCTCACTTTAATTTTACATGTACGCTGTGAATTTTTATTGTTTAATCACGCACAGGAGAAATCGCACACAGGCCTTACCTTGGAGGTCAAAATCCAGTGCCTATATAAACGGGTTGGTCAGTGAACGGTTGTGCAGCGCGAGCAGTCGGTTTTTAAATGCGAAGCATTTCTTAGCGAACTTCGGCGACTTTGACCGTATCTATCTATTTATCTATCTATCTATCTAGCCGCCTACGACTTTGTGCTCTCCCGGCCGTATCGTTAATGGGATTTATACCAAATTTGGCATGGTATAACATGACTCTATGACGAACGTAAATGGCTGGTCATATCATGAAAATCATGACTGACTTGTCATGAAAAGTATGATTTACATGCCACGCTCATGGTGCGCTCGCGGCCGTTTCGTTAGCTTGATATACACCAAATTTGGGATTGAGTGACGTGACTGTATGACGAACATAAATGACAGGTGGCAATATGCAAATAATGACTTGTCATGTGCGACATGACTTGCATGCCACGCTCATGGCGCGCTCGCGGCCGTTTCGTTTGCTTGATATGCACCAAACCTTGGTATTGAGTGACGTGACTGTATGACGAACATGAATGACAGGTAGCAATATGCAAATAATGACTTGTCATGTGCGACATGACTTGCATGCCACACTCATGGCGCGCTCGCGGCCGTTTCGTTAGCTTGATATGCACCAAACTTGGTATTGAGTGACGTGACTGTATGACGAACATAAATGACAAGTGGTAATATGAAAATCATGACTTGTCATGTGCGACATGACTTGCATGCCACGCTCATGGCGCGCTCGCGGCCGTTTCGTTAGCTTGATATACACCAAACTTGGTATTGAGTGTCGTGACTGTGTGACGAACATAAATGACAAGTGGTAATATGGAAATCATGACATGTCATGAGCGACATGACTTGCATTCCACGCTCATGGCGCGCTCACGGCCGTTTCGTTAGCCTGATATACACCAAACTTGGTATTGAGTGTCGTGACTGTGTGACGAACATAAATGACAAGTGGTAATATGGAAATCATGACATGTCCATGAGCGACATGACTTGCATTCCACGCTCATGGCGCGCTCGCGGCCGTTTCGTTAGCTTGATATACACCAAATTTGGTATTGAGTGACATGACTGTATAACGAACATACGTGGCAGGTGGTAACATGAAAATCTTGGCATGCGTGTCATCTACAACCCAAATTACATGCCACGCTCATGGTGCGCTTGCGTCCAGTTCCCTAGCTTGATATACACCAAAATTGGCATTGCGCGACGTGACTGTATGACGAACACAAATGACAGGTCCTAACATGTCAAACATGACATGCAAATTATGTAAAGCAGGATTTCCTCCTTCCTGGGCTGCTTCGCATTACATCGATTCCCACAGTGCGTGGGATCTGCCGGCTTTTTTTCAATCAAGAAACTCGCTAGCAGACGCTGCCTGCGTTGGCGTCGCGAGGCGAGAGAGGGCGGGGGGGGGGGACCGTAGGAGAGAGGGGGAAGCGTAGGAGAGGAAAGGGTGAGGGCGCCCCTAAAATCGGAGAGCAGCTGCACCGCCAACGCCATCTAGCGTACCTTCACCCCACCGCCATATTGTACGCATGTCTATGGGACAGCGCCCTCTCGGAAACGAGACGAGAAATGGAATGCGTACAGCGCCATTTAGTGTATCGTCACCCAACTGCAGTTTGCATGCACCTCTGTGGGACAGCGCCCTCTATTGTACGATAAGGGAACACTACGGGGTACAGAGGACGGTTGACGACGCCGCTCGACAACCGGCCAGGTCTCGCCATGAGGAGCTTCGCTCCTAAAATTTCGTGAGTGTGAGTCCGAGTGAGTCCAGATAGGAAACATTTTGATGAGTCTGAGTCCAAGTGAGCCCTAAGCGCAAAATATATTTCATGAGTGAGTCTGAGTGAGCTTCACAAGTTTTGCCGACCTGTGGATGCCATTCTTTTGTGTGTCGTTGACGAATGATTACTTCTCTTCATCGCTCACAGACGACGGCACCGCCGCACTAACAAAGAAAACCGTGCGAGAGAGAACGTGTGAGAGATATAAGGCGCGTTTGTAGTGTGTCTTCCATCTGCTGCGATAGTGTAGTGGGTAGAGCGTCAGACGCATAGTGTCGCGGGTCCGAGGAGTCGGAGGTTCGATTCGCGTCAGGGGAACTTTTTCTAACAGTTTCTTTCTTTCCGATTTCGTAGCGTCCATTTATAAACATCATATCCGTGACGGAAATACGTCACTGAAGTCTTGGTTGGCCCCGGCATAAAACAATTTCGCGTTAATAACCGATCAAACTGCACCAGTAGAGAACGTAGTGTTCAGAGAAATATCGTTTCAAAGCATACGTACAGCTTTAGACGCATAACATACTGCGGCGAAAGAATAACAACAGAGAACGTGAGCTTGGGCGTGTTGGTATTCCATCATAACACCTATAGCGCACAGAAGAGACAGGAACAAATAGATACGACGGCAACGCAGTTCTAAGGTGTTAAGAAAAAAAATACGAACAAACTACGGTCCACTAGGGCTAGAGCCTATGATCCTTGAACTATTGAACGCACATCCCCCAATTACCATCATAGTGAAAGAGAGCCGCTCAGTAATTGCGTTTAAAAAGACAATACACGTATATGAAGTTATGCTTCAAAAATAATTTTTTCTCTCCCTATGACACCACTCAGGCTTTCGTTAAAACTGACGTGTATGAATACCTGAGAACTAACAGACAATGATGCCAAGGAAAGTATAGGGGATGATATTAGAAGTAATTGTAATGTAAATGTGAAGAAAGAAAAGTGGACGAAAAGATAACTTGCCACCGGCAGGGACCGAACCTGCGACCTTAAACCAAACCTACGGGTCCTTAAACTTACACTTTCCTTCATTCATAGCGAGGGTCTCGTTCTGGAAGACTTGACGCCTTTAGGTAGTATGCGAGGGATTATTAGTCAGCTGCCAGCTCGTAATAAGATCACGTGCTACGTGACGCCAAACAGGCAAAAAGAGTGTTCCACACTCGCCGCAATGGCAATAGGCGGCGCTGACTGAAGCTACCACGTTTAAATGCACATATATACCCTATAAAGTGGACGGGGGGGGGATGACCGCCACCGCAGCTCAGTGGTAGAGCATCGGACGCGTTATTCGAAGGTCACAGGTTCGGTCCCTGCCGGTGGCAAGTTATCTTTTCGTCCACCTTTCTTTCTTCACATTTACATTACAATTACAGTGAAACCTCGGTGGTACGAATCTCAGGGGACCACAAAAAATATTCGTATCATCCGAAATTCGTATCACCAGAAAGCATAGAAAATTAGCATACGACAAAAGGAAGCGGGCGCACATTTTCATTTCATGTTTTTCAGGGCCGCAGCAACGACAGGAGACGTACTCAGGATGATTGTCAGTTAAGTTTTTAGATGTCGGCAATCATACCAGCAATCGTAAATGTACGGCCCTCACGCGCGTGTTTAATTAATGAACCAGGTGCGTTGTGACCCGCGACAGCAGTAGCCCCTTCCAAATTTTAGTATGCTTTTTCGCATGAAAACGGAGTGCTGCGGCGAAAGAAGCACTTTGAAGCGATAGATCAAGGCCGCAAAATTTCAGAACCATGGTCCTATGTTATGATTTTGTTATTGCGCAGGTATTGGGGTTGTGAGGCCTGACTGCTTTCCCAAGACTATCCTCGCCTTCTTTCGGTCCTCGTCCACCTTTCATAAGATGTTTGATGTACGAAGCAGTCACGTGTAAACACAGTACAAAGACAGCAGCCTGCGTCGACGCGTTCGAAAAAAAAAGCATGACGCCAGTGCCCTCTGTAATCTAAACGCGAAGGCACACGGAGGCACATTAGAGCCTCAAAGATTGGCGCACATAATTTCGGAGGCCGTTACGCGTCTCTGAAGGTTTATTCTGACCGTAAGAAAACTATTTTTCTTACACCATGATTATGACGATTTGGGGCGCGGCGCGCACGCCCACGCTTGCGTTCCCGCGCTCGCACGTACCTGGCGCGTCTTCCGCGACAGCGCGGACAGCACCTCTTCGTACCTGGGCGGTAGCGTACGTTCGTATCAAACGTCGCGGGCTGAAAATCGATTCGCAGCAACCGGTACTCCATTACATTGCAGGGCAATGGGCCTTGGCCGGGACCAAAGAAAAATTCGTATCACCCCGAAATTCGTATGACCTGTGATCGTATCACCGAGGTTTCGCTGTACTTCTGATATCATCCCCTATACTTTCCTTGGCATCATTGTCTGTTAGTTCTCATTAATATCGTGTATAACAAAGCAAACGAGCCGTTAAACTTACACTTCTTTCCTTCGTGTATAAATAAATACCTGTCACATTTTAATTTAGCGAGTTGTAATAGCATGGTTTGTTATTCAAAAAGTCTGGGTATTTCTACACATTTCTCCTTTTGTGTCATTGAAAAAAGAAAATTACACTACACTATTGCTATAAACTGAGTCTTGCAGACAGGTCTAGAAGTATAAATGCGCTTCTAACGATATTTCTTAAACTGTTATAAAAATTGTGTAACTGTGACTGCTGCTTTCTTTAATATTTTTTTAACATGTGTACATTACTGCTCCTTGTGCACCTTCTGGACTCGGACGGGATAGGGCACCTTGCCAGACATTATTTGCCTTTTTGCCAACCCTGTCCCTTACATGTCTACACTGTACTGTGTAACTTATTTGTGATTGAATAAAAAAAAGTAACACGCACGCAGCCTTCATATGCGAAATTGCGACATGTCTTGACAACCGGCATGGCCCAAGCGTGCGTCTCCAGCTGCCTCATCGTCGCTGCTCGGTAGAGCGTCGATATCAGAATCACTACTTTGAAGATGATCGAACCGCAAATGATAAGCCACATCGCGAATCGAAGCGATTCGATATTCCTCACTGTTCTCATCGCCGCTTGTGGACGCTGATGACGGCGGCGACGACGATAGGAGTGGCGAAGACATACCTACACGTGCGCGCCGAGCAGAAGAAATGCCAGCGTCAACTCGCGCCACCATTTCGTGTGGCCACATGATCAGATGGTGCGTGACCGCGAGAGGTGCGCTAAAAATTCGCCGCTGTTGCACCCGTTTTGTATTGCGTTCGATACTGATCATACTAATCAATATTACATATATTAATTTGTCCCTCTGTTGCATTATCAGTACCGAATCGTTAATAAGGGGATCGATAACTACACGTTCACGCAAAAAAGCGCGACATGTCGAAAGTTGATGCCATTGCTCCTTTCAGGCGAAAGCCTTTGATGCCTCATCAAATGCCAAAGTTGACCGTCGGCATCCCGCGTCGGCGGTATCAACACGAGTGGTCCTAAATATCATCACGTGATGACTTCCCTATATGACGTCATCCCGAAGTCACAAACCATCAACATTTGTGACGCCACACAACGTGACGTCACACGATGAGACCACCACCTAACAACGTCGTTTTTCATAGGCTACGGATAAGTGGATAGTACACGGAGGCAGTGCGAAAAAAGTGCGAAGTGCAGAAAGCTTGAAATGCGCCCCATTCTGGACGCAGTGAAAACCCCCCTTATGTGCAGACAGCTTTCGAAGGGTGGCGGGAGAGGATCGATACATCGACTGAATAAAAAAAAAGAAGATGGCTTTAATAATAATATGTGGGTTTTTATGTCCCGAAACCACGACATGATAATGAGAGACGCCGTAGTGGTGGGATCCGGAAATTTCGACCATCTGGTATTCTTGAACGTGCACTGATATCGCACAGTACACGAGTATCTACGATTTCGCCTCCACTGAAATGCGACCGCCGCGGCCGGGATCAAACCCGCGACCTTCGGGTCAGCAGCCGAGCACCGTAGCCACTGTTCGACCATGGCGGGCAAAATGGCTTTCGCCTTCCAGTTGTCCTAGGCGAATGCATAAGTGAGCCTGTGAGTTTATTCCACTCTTCAGTTACGACTTCCGCTAAACTATTTTTCGTTGTTTCCGGCCTTCGTGAGTGCCTTGCTCTTCATCAGGTGTCGTCGTCGGCAGTTAGCGTGTCAGAACTAGGCTTGTGTTTGCTCGGCTGTTAGGAATTGAATATTTCCCCAGCAAATGCAAACTCTATGAGACCAGTACTCGCAACCAAATATTTTTATTTGCTCTAATACACATGCACATCACGTTCCTTGTGTATATAATTTACGTTTTCCTGTGTAGTTGGGCGGGCTCTGGACTTTCTCGTGCAAGACAAATACGCCGAGAGGTCATCGAAAATCCTGAGCACAGCGTCCAACGCAAGCTTCGGAACATGGCGCTGCGACGTCGGATCAACACCTCCGGTTGGCCTCTGGTCCGTGCGAACACTGTCACTCACATCGAAGCGCTTTTCGTAGACCCACACATGCGGGAGTCAAATGTGAAAGCACCCGTTCCTTGCCGGGGTATACCACTTCCACCTTTCATTGCGTTCGCTTTCTCTAAGCAGCCAGAAAATCGACACTGTTTCGTCACTTCCCTTGTATCCTGATCGACACGCAGGCCGGCAGCAGGTACGCGGCATCCTTTCCGACGTCCATGCACAACACACTAGGTAAAATACAGAACATAGGCTGAAAACTCCACGCTGACTCACCGCGATATCTTGCACTGACGCCGGCAGCGGCCTTCGCTGCTGTTTGCCCGATGCATACAGACTGAACTTAGTGCCGCCCCACGGCCTCCGCTTGCAATGCAAAAAGCTCCCCCCACAGAGTTACTGCGAAGCTTCATGACCAGTAAAAGTATTGCATGACTCTAGTATAAAGTAGGTGTAGTGGTAACGTTGTTTCTACGGGCTGTCAATCAGCTAGGTAAGATATGCGAGGCAGTCAGAGAAAGAGAAAATGAGCAGCTAAAATGCAGGACATACAGAGGTAGTTGTGCCTTAAAACACACGAACAAATTTAGAGACCTGGCATTGTAACGTGCTGCATATCTATGGAATAATTTATAGCGCTACGCAATTAGAAAGGGTGCTGTATCCTACTGTTCTACTGTCAGTTTTCTAACTTTGTTGCGCTGTAAGCCACCGCACGATGAATGTCCAGCAACCAGCCCAACTCAAGATTCTGCTTCAGTTTTCAATCAAATGTTCGTTCAGCCTTGGCTATTTCTGCCTAGGGCAGAAGCAGATAAATAGAGTCTGTTTTGTTAAAGGGGAGGTTTGTTGGGCGTTGCTGATTGTTCACAGCAGCACTTGCCTCGCATTTGCAGGCATTGTTCCTCCATTGCAAGGAACGGGTCTAGCGGCTGACAGTTGACATATCAATAGCAATCAAAATGGTTCTGCGAACCAGAATAACATATCAGCAAGTGAATCACATATAAGTAGAACAAATAAGATGGTGATTACAGCGGCTTCCGATAGCAAGAAGAGATATCAAACTGAAAACTCAGCAGGCAGAAAGGAAGACGGCAGGGCGGTTAACAAGACTTCACGTTGGCTACCCTACATTGGGGGGGATTAGAGAAGGGGAATAGAAAGATGAGATATCGAACAGTCCCCAATACTTGCTGACAGCTTAAATGACAATATTTCACAAGCCTAACTTGATGGCCTGAGCTCCGCTGGAGCCTTTAAAACTACGACCGCAGCGAGACCATTGCTCCATCATTGGGCCCGACTAGCACCTGCCCTAAGAACTCAGCTTTTCATGCCTGAAAACTTCATTAGTTAAATGCTGCATCCAAATAGAAGCGCATCATTTCTTTTCATTTTCATGAAGGGCATTCAGTGTGGCTGTTAGTCATCTGGAAGTGGGCCCTCACGCAGAGGTTTACAGACTCGCAGGTGTCTTAAAATCCGCTATGGAAAGCATTCGGGAACTTAACATTCTTTTCGACGTAGGAGATTTTTTTGGCACCAAATGAGAACTAATTTCGAAATTTCTAGCCAAGTAATCGCAATGTTAAGTACAGGTGGCCACAGCACGTGAAAAATCCCCGAGAAATCCGTTATTCCTCGTGAAAGCAACTCAAAATGAAAATTTAGAAGACAAACAAAAATAAATTCTTGTTTCTGCACCTTTACTTTCAGGAACATTGCTAGTCAGATTATTTTTGCTAACCAAACAGAAAAAACTTCCAGGGTACCACGAGATAAAGCTGGGACGATGTTCTCCCTCGGTGATGTCCTCTTTAAAAAATACGTTGCTATTAACTCGAGAAGCAAGTCCGGGATACGATAGTAGAAGAGATTGCCCAACGACAAAAAATTACACCATCTCCCGCTAAAGGGAACCATGTGTAGATGTGAAGCAGCGGGCGCTAACGCTTACAATGGCGGCGGCGTTGACCCTGGCGCTCATCGCAGCGTTGCGCAGGAGAGAAAACTGGGGAGGCGCGAAGCAGGCAGTGATGGAGCAGTGTTTCCTACTGGAACATGCCAATCGCTGCTAATGGGCAATGAGAGACAGAAGACTCCGACTGGACACAGAGACCCGCACTCCGCTTTTAGTTAACGCGCACGCTGCGAATTTTTATTGTTCAACAACGCACAGGAGAAATCTCCCACCGGCACCACCTTGGAGGTCAAGATCCATTGCCATATATACGGGATGGCCAGTGAACGGTTGTGCAGCGCGAGCAGTCGGTTTTTTCAACCAAGAAAGTCGCTAGCAGACGCTGCCTGCGTCGGCGTCGCGAGGCGAGAGAGGGGGGGAGCGTAGGAGAGGAGAGTGAGGGGGGTGACACGCATGCGCAGTGGGAGTATGAACGCCGTGGGCAGGGATGCGTAGAGGAGAGAGGGGGGGGAGCGTAGGAGAGGAGAGAGAGGGGGGACGCGCATGCGCAGGGGGGAGTTAGACGCCGCGGGCAGGGATGGAGAGAGGGGGGAGTGTAAGAGGGGAAAGAGGAAGGGAGGCGCATGCGCAGTGAGGGTGTGGTTGCCGCGGGGAGGGATGCCTAGAGGAGAGAGTGGGGGGAGAGGAGGTTTTTTTTATTTTTATTTTTTTTTAACTGTTTGCGCATGCGCAGTAAGGGTGGGCACGCGGCACACCACCACCACCACCACCGGATTAAGCTTCGCCATAAGATGCTTCACATCTAATAACAATTTAAGAAGCCAGATAGATAAACATAATCAACCATTCTGCCATCCTCATCTATAGGTATGAATAGCAACATCAGTGATCATTGCAGCAGTACTGTTTACTTTAATAGATGACAAAGTACCCTTGATAAAGCAAGCGAAACATTATGTGTCACTGAAATTTGTTCAAAGAACGTGGTACTCCAATTTATTTAATATTATTTTCCGACCTAAGAAACAAAGTAATACAGGCGTAAAGTAAAAAACACTTCGGCTAGACGGATATCGCCGTTTTATAGACTTGTTGATTTTGAACATAAATAGGAATACGAAAAGAAAACGATGAAAGAATAAGAGAACGATAGTTATCGACCAGCCTTCAAGGCGCATTGAAGACCAGCTTCCTACTCTCTGTGTGATTTGCTATCTTCCTGTAAGCCCCGAAACTTTCATTTCATTTCATTGTGTGCCCTCTCCGCACTGTCCCTGTTGCCCTTACCCCAATAAAATCTATATGAATGCTCAAAAAGCGCGTATTTCTCCCTATATCTCACTATCGAAAAGTAACCCGGAATTTGAAAGCAAGAATATCCCATATGTAATAGTATATGGGTCTCCATTCTCAAGGGGATTTGATGCACGGTTTCAAGACTGCACTGATCGCCAGAATGACTGCACTCCAGACCTCGATTCAGAAATCTTGAGTTTTCGCTCCACAGTTATGCTTTACAGTACGGTGAGCGCATGAGGTGCCTCAAGAAAAGAATGACTGGGACCAACCACGTATATGTGGCTCATGAACAAACTTGTTGAGGGAAAAGTATGGGAGGAAGACTGCCACGTGTGCTGCGGGCCGCTAGCGAGGTGTCTGCGGGCCGCTAGCGAGGTGTCTGCGGGCTGCAAGCGGCCTGCGGGCCGCATGTTTGAGACCCCTGCTTTAAGGTTCATGACTGTTTTTGCTCAACATAAACACGTGTGCGGTGAGCATCGACGTAGAAGACCTCTACCATTCGCTTCCACACCGTGAACTAGCAGAGAGCGTAAAAGTGTGCATCACGCAATGTAACGACAAGGTGAACTTCCGGTGAAGGTGTGGGTTAACGGTGGAGTCGTTTCTGGAATTCCTCATGGTATATCTACAGTCTACGGTGGTGTTGGCAAGCACCTTTAGGTGCAGGAGGCTGGTGTATGTACTGGGTCGGCTGTAGCACCCATTCTCAGTGACATTTTCCTGAGTCGCGTTGATGGAAAAGTGTCAGAATGTTTAGCAGGGGCCGCGGAACAGGGACCGCTGAACCATCTTTCGTTATGTTGTCGACTATCGAGTGCTCGTACACAAGCCATAATTACAACCAGAACGTCATTAATGTACTCAAGGTTCGGAATAGAATTTGTACAAGACAAGTCGCTACAGTTTCTGGACATCAGGTTGCTCTTTGAGGCAGAACACGTGTGCTGGCGTTACAGTTCGCGAGCTAAGACACTGTTGCTAAATTTCGCATCCGGTCACTCGAAAGTAATCATAACTGCAATAGCATTTTCTTGCTTAAGATCTTCGTTGCTCCGATCATGTCACGAGGGCTGTTCCAGCTTTCAGGACCAGATAAACAGGCTTAGGGCAGCTGAGTACCCTACCCATGTTCTGAACACTATTTGCAGCAAAGTCATTCCAGTGATAAAAGGTACAGAAAGATTTGTAGGTAACGAAAGATTTCCCAAAAGATTGGAAAGTGGCCCAAAGAAGCTTGCAGTTCTCTCATATGTTCACAGGTTGTCCCATGCCTTGAAGATTGTACACTCTTAGCAAACAACCGCTTAAAACAACGCATATAAGGCGGAAAGTAAGTCAAATTTCCGACGCTTATAAATGGCTCTCTAAGCGGCCTATTTATGCGGCTTTTCTATGCGGCCCCTAGCTATGCGGTACCTTGTTCATGCGGCCCCTGGCTAAGCGGCTCTTTTTTATGCGGCCTAGGTTTATGCGGCTCTTCCATATGCGGGGCCATCTCGTTGCCAGAAGGCCGTTTAAAAGTGACCGCTTAAAGCAATGCATACCGTCGACTTGGTTAAGCGGTATTTCAGGTCAAATCTGTCCGGCTTACATACGGCTTATTTATTATGCGGCCAAAATATATGTGGTACTTTTCGCGAATATTTTGAGAAAAAAAAAGATTTGTTATACTTTTTTCTCGATCGTGGATCTGCTTCCTTTTTTTTCTTTTGTTGTTTTCAGCCGTGTACCTCATGAATATGCATACACACATCACAACAACACTGCACAGAGTCATAAACCATATATCAACATACACACACTACACCACGGGGATTTGAACCCAGGCCAACCGCGTGATAAGCAGACACTGTATACACTACACCACCGCACCACACGATCACGCTGCTTTATATATGCACTTAACGTTATCAAGGACGATTTGATTACCTGCTACAAGTTAACGCTATAATTCTGCATGTATGAGAGGCATCGTTCGCGTATATATGCGCGTGTATACGTGTGCACGACCTTGAGCGAACAACCCTCGCGGGCAGTCACAGTCAGTTTGTGTGTATTCTCGTCCGACGGTTTGCGCATACCGCACGGAGACGGAGGTGAACCATGAACGACTCGTTTCGCAGTGCATTTCCATTTGCCGGCGTAATACAGCATGCAGCGAACGTGCCCTGATGTACAACCAGCCGCCAAAGAAAAAGAAAAAGCCCCGACCTCCCCGAAGGGAATCGTGAGGAAATGCGAATGCATTTAGCGCGCGCTTCACTCCATTTATATATGGTGGTTGTGGTTCGAAGAGGGAAAAGGCGCCTAATTTCTGCAGCCCGGTCGGGAGCACGGCGCAGCGCCTTTTTCTTGCTTTTTCTTGTTTTTTTTTAATTTTTTTATTTATTTTTTTTAATTTTTTTTTCATATATAGCTCCGCCGAGCTCCGCCGCAGACCGCTTTTAGTTAACGCGCACGCTGCGAATTTTTATTGTTCAACAACGCACAGGAGAAATCTCCCACCGGCACCACCTTGGAGGTCAAGATTCATTGCCATATATACGGGGTGGCCAGTGAACGGCCTATCATTGGCCGATTTATGTCATGCGTCATTCGCAAATGTTTCAGAGATCTTACCCTCCCAAACTCTTTCCACAGAGGCCGTATTACACTAGTCCCCAAGAAAGACCCAATGTCCACGCGACCAGAAGATTGGCGCCCTATTACCCTTCTTAATGTTGATTACAAGCTCTTGGCCAACATCCTGGTGCGCCGAATCAGTCCGTCTCTTCCATCATTAATCGCTCCCCACCAAGTTTGTTCTATTCCGGGGCGAGAAATCCACACTTATACATGGCTAACGCGCGACATCATTCAGTACACCACTGCCCGATGTGCCCAAGGGCTGCTGGTTTCCTTAGATCAGGAAAAGGCCTTTGATTTCATTGAACATGGCTATTTGCTAAACGTTTTACATGCATTTGGTTTCCCGGACAATTTCATTAAACTCATTCAAGCCATGTATACTAATTCAGAAAGTACCCTTTACCTAGATTGCCGTGAGAGTCAGCCCTTTCAAGTTACACGAGGGGGTCCGTCAGGGGTGCCCCCTCTCCCCAGTTCTATTTATTCTTGCATTAGAACCCCTCTTAAAGGCCCTAGAACGCGACCCACAGATTCGAGGCTTGCCCCTACCTGGTAATACTCAAGTAAAGGTCACTGCATATGCAGATGATATTACCTTATATGTCCATAATGAACAGTCGCTGCAGCATGCCCTTAATACTTTTAATCACTTCGGCATGATCTCAGGTGCAAGGTTAAACTTTTCTAAAAGCCAGTATTTCTTCATTGGCAACCCCAACGGTCGTATCAGCATCACCCGTCGCCTTTACAATGGTCTCCTACCATTACCATACTCGGCGTCACTTTCACGGCATTTGGTATCCATGACAGCATCTGGTCAACCGTTGTACAAACTCTCCAGAATGATGTAAAAGCTGCCAAACACTTTGACTTCCCACTCTTGGAACGCCGGTACTTATCCCAATCAGTTTACCTAGGAAAATTCTGGTACCTTTGCCATACCGTAAAACCCCCGCTCCGCGTCTCCAGGAAAGTACAAAGTTGCATCAGTTCGTTTTTCTGGTCTGGTGGCACAGAACTGTTATCTCGTCCGACGTTGGCTCAACCGCGAGATCGTGGCGGCTTTGCATTCCCTGACGTTTCCGTCACCGCTTCTACTTTGTGCCTCCGCACTTTATTGCGAGTACTAAGTAACGACGCTACGCCCGCTCAGACACTGGCTCGTTACCATCTTGGTCCATTACTACGTGTCTTGATGCCAGCTAGCCAAATAAACCGCGGTCCCCAATCATCCGAATTACCGCCTTTGTATCGAGCCCTTCTGGCATTTCACCGATGTCTAGAAGCTACGTGCCCAGATATAGAGGTCACCGAAGTTAAAGTGGTGGACACAATGGCCGCCCTTCTTCGGCCCTTGGTGCCCCAGCATCGTCAATCAATCATGAACCGCCCATGGAAGCGAATAGCTGTTGCTGCGTTGCCAGGGCATCTCCGTGACTTCGTTTGGCGGTTGGGCTGGGGCTTGCTCCCCACTCGAGATCGGTTGCATCGTTGGCAAGTGGTGCGCGTCTCCACGTGCCCAAACTGCACTGCCGTTGAAACTAACCGTCATGCGACCCTAGAATGCGCGGTGGCACGCGTCTTCTGGCGCGCTGTCCATGCAGGTTTCCGTGGACAGGGTGTGCGAACATTCGTGTCCGATGGCCGATTTCCGCGCGGGCACTTCTCAGCGCTGTTAATAGCTGCGGGGCTGTTCAGCCTTTGGCGAAACCGATGCGAGGCAGTGGCAGGGAATTGCCGCCGGCGTGCTTTGTGGCCATTACTGGGGCGAATGAGACGCGAGATCCTCGCGTACCTCTCCGAAGAGCTCTTCTTCCTAGGGGAGCGCGAGTTCTTGCGGCATTGGTCGTGCCCCTTCGTAAATGTCGAACACGAAAGGGTACAACTCATTTTTCGACCGACGTGGTGCTAGACAGCGCCCGTCGAGTCGTTGTGCATACTATTGTACTCTCCCGATCTGCATTTATCACGTGTGTCTGTAATCCATAGTGTTTCATTGCGTCTATGGTATCATTTGTCATTGTACCATTGCATCCATTGTATCATTGTATCCCATTGAGTTCTTGTGTATTCCATGCCACATCTTATTCATGTATGTTAGATTAATGATATCTTCACTACAAGATATGATGTGTGCGTAGCACATAGCTGTCCCGATGTATATATACAACTGATCACCGAGATGTTATTACGTTTTTGTTTTTGTACATAGTGTAAATAAACTTTTTCTAAACAGAAACTCGCTAGCAGACGCTGCCTGCGTCGGCGCCGCGAGGCGAGAGAGGGAGAGGGGGGGGAGCGTAGGAGAGAGAGAGGGGGGGGGGGCGCGCATGCGCAGTGGGAGTGTGGACGGTGCGGGCAGAGATGCCTAGAGAAGAGAGGGGGGAGCGTAGGAGAGGAGAAGAGAGGTGGGACGCGCATGCGCAGTGGGAGTGTGGACGGCGCGGGCAGGGATGCCTAGAGGAGAGAGGGGGGAGCGTAGCAGGGGAGAGAGGAGGGGAGGCGCATGCGCAGTGAGGGTGTGGTTGCCGCGGGGAGGGATGCCTAGGGGAGGGAGAGAGGAGGTTTTTTTTATTTTTTTTTGAAAGGGTTTGCGCATGCGCAGTAAGGGCGGTCACGCCGTACACCACCACCACCGGATTAAGCTTCGCCATAAGATGCTTCACATCTTACACCTGCCGGCGCGCACACCTCCTCAACCTATCCTCCTCCTCCTCCTCCGCGGACAACGCCAACGCCGCACAACGCCAACGCCGGATGCCTGACATAGCCCGACTATGAAATGCATTCGCATTTAAAAGTTTTCTGCGATGTTTGACGAAGTACAGGCAGGACGGGCAGAAGCCAGCTGATCGGTGTTCACATAGGCGTGCGCACGAGGGGGGGGCAGAGGGGCGGCCGCCCCCCTAGTCACCTAAGGGGGGGGGGTGCAAAGTCAGCCCCATACAATGACATAATAGGGAGGGGGGGCGCTGCGACTCGGGGTGGGGGGGTGCAAAATCAGCCCCATACATAAACATAATAGGGAGGGGGGCGCTGCGACAAACCTTCGCCCCCCCCTGAAGGGGAATTCTGCGCACGCCTATGGGTGTTCATATCTCATCTCCGCTCGGCGATGCACGTAGTGCAGTCTCCCACGTCCTTCGCGAGCATCACGTTGATGTCGGTGCGTTTATACGGTCAGTATTGTGTAGCATTTCATCTCAGGGAATTAGATTAAAACACATATAATCGATATTATTCGCGCAACACATGCGTTTGACGCTGTACAGCACGTGCGGGGCGACGGGCCAGCTTTCAGATCGGGCGCGCTTATTTTCTCTCCGAGAGGTATAGAATAGACAAGAGAAACGTTGTTGTTGAGTCGAAAGTACAAAGAGCCTTCGCAGAAAAAAGAATGCAGTCTCCCGAGCTCATGGCTGACCGCATCGACGAGCGATGCCGTGGAATTGTCATGCTAAGCAGGATGGCGCGTCGAAGGTTGCTCTCGTGTCCGCTCGTTGTTCACAGTTGAAAGTGATGCTCTCCTTAGCTTCAAAAACGATTAAACGTGCGCATGACTGGCGCGGAAAGAGCGCGCGTGAATTCGATTGCATCACTCGGTCGAACACAGGCGTGCGCAGGGTTCCCCTTCAGGGGGGTCGAAGGTTCGTCGCAGAGCCTCCTCCCTATTATGTCAATGCATGGGGCTGACTTTGCGCACCCCCCTCCCTCTTATGTCAATGTATGAGGCTGACTTTGCGCCCCTCTCCCCCCCTCTTAGGTGACAATGGGAGGCGGCCGCCCCCCCCTGCCCCCCCCCTCCCGTGTGCACGCCTATGGTCGAGCATATGTTTTCTGCCGAGCAGCTCATTAAAAGAAGCTAGCAATGCTTGAAATCAAATGAACTCATATTGTGATCCAGGGTTCAAGGATAAAATCATGGCCTCTCTTTAAAACCAAAGTGCCCTAGCATTATTCAGACGAATAATGTTAACAATTATACAATAATTCAAAGGTTGAAACATTCTCATACTTAATGGGTGCTTTTAAATGTAAATAACAATCCAAAATTAAATGTGCACTTGCTTCACACCTGGAAGGTTCATGAAGCTTGAGCTCTACGACGCATCTCAGTTGATACCTTCCATAGCCTTACGTGCCCCCCTTGCTGAAATACCAACTGTCATGCAACATTACTGGCATTGCAATAGGCACATTACTGAGCAGATTGAATAGAGAGGCCTCAAGTGTTTTCTAGAACCTTTCTATACAGAGCACGGCTTTCCCTCGCAAGGTTGGCAAGGCACAACTTCGCAAGCTTGTCAGGTACCGAGCCCACCGTCGACACTCTGCCAGCTTCCAATCTTGTCAAAACTCTAGAGCAACCAAACTATGCATATAAGGGACCATTGCAGGCCTCTTGTTTTGTAATGCTCTCCAAAAACTTTCAAATCTAATCTCCAAGCACTTCAGAGTGTGCAAGCTAGCACAGGCACTAAACGTTTGCCTCGGCCTTCTGCGGTGCACCTCAACAGCTGGAACAGTTATATTGGCTCGTAGACCATCCTATTACAACATACATCTCAACCAACATGCTGACGGCACATATTCGCCATATTTCATGAATGAAATCAAGCAATCTCATCTGTATGCCAGACCAACGACCATAGGCATCATTCTCCAAAGTAGTCGAAACTCATCATGCATTAACACCATTGGGCTTCATACCCTCGGCAAGTTCATCATCAGTCTTGTTATGCTTACGTCGACCCGAAATGCACCTTTCCGTCCCAGGAATAAGGAAGATTGACCTCTCTACTCTGGCTTTAAAGCGAGCAGCTCTAAACTGCTGGTATACCTTTTCTGTTTACCGAATTAATGTCCACACGAATGGCTCTTTGACTCGTACCAGCTTCACTGGCACAGTGGTCATTCCATAGCAACACGTTAACCTCAGATATTACTTTCCCACATTACAATGTTGACCAGTTCAGAGCTTGTTGCCCTTCGAGGTGACATCAAAAAAACTTTAGTCAAGAACCGGCTAACTGATTGGCTGTGTTCGATGAATGAAAAGTGGCTTGCACTGTCTGTGGTCAGCTCTTCGTGACGGATTGTACAAATAACTTGCGTCTGACACAAGAAACGCACCACTATCTGATAGAAAAACAACACGTCTTGTTTCAGTGGCCGCTAAGTAATTGTGGGATCTTTGGCAACTTCCTTGCCAATAAAGCTGCCAGGAAAGTACGTGAAGGAAAAAACTTGTTTGAATTAATGCAGCCCAAAGCCTATGCAAGGTGGCACACAGAAAGACATTGCAGATGTGGCATACCCTTCAGCTCACGTTCGGCTGCATTCATTCGACCCACTGCTGTAACTGTAGCTGCTACCTAATATATTTACAGGGGTGAAGAAATGTTGCTATGTTATCTATGCCTTTGTGTAGCATTCACCAGTGCATATTCATTCAAGCTTAATATGGCCGATACCACCTAATGCAAGGACTGCTCTGTGGAGGAGGCTATTGAGCATCTCCTGTGTTACTGCCCATCTTTGAAATATTTGAAGATAAACAGTGCATTGAAAAAACGAAGACAAGGAAGAGAAGGGATCGACACACACAGCGCTGCTGCAGCGCTGTGTGTGTCGATCCCTTCTCTTCCTTGTCTTCGTTTTTTCAGTGAGCTGTTTATCTTCAAATATGAATACGCACCAACTCGCCCAACTAGCTCTTTTGTTACCATCTTTGAAAGATGAGTGGCTTGAACTAGGTACATGCAACTTTAGCTCACCTCAACGGAAGTGCCTATATGGTTGACAAGATGCTTGGACCATGGGACAGTGCATCGAAGTTGCGATAAGCAACAAAATTGATGCTGAAATTTTTCAAGGCTATGAGACTGATTGACTACCCGAAACGCAAAGCACAAAACTGTTGCTATGTCGGCACCTACAACCATAGGTCGGCAAATTCACTCACGAGTCGACTCACTCACACTCACTGAGACTCATATTGGGCCGTGAGCCCGAGTCTAAGTGAGTCCGGGTGAGTAATATTTTGGTGAGTGTGAGTCCGAGTGAGTCCAGTTGAGGAAAATTTTCGTGAGTCTGAGTCCGAGTGATGTAAATATTGGCGAGTCTGAGTTCGAGTGAGCCCTAAGCGCGAAATATATTTCGTGAGTGAGTCTGAGTGAGGTCCACCATCAATTGCTGACCTATGGTCCAATCTACTCATCTTCAGCTTTACTATCACCGTTATATCCGCTTAATTTTCTACTCAGATATTTTCAAAGATATTTCAACAATGTGCTACCTGATAATTTTTTATCCGACGCGTGAGTCAGGAGACGGGGGGGGGCGCGATGACCTGCACCCACAAACTCTTTCAGGGGAAGTTCTTGATAAAGATATTTCGTGCGACACGAGTATTTCATAGAATTGACCTTACTGGGTTGAAACCACTGATAACTCATATTTGAAGGTACAAGATATAAAGGTGTATCGTAGAGCACCGATTACGTAAGGTATTGGCGTTAAACAGCATTGACACCAAGATTGAAAAAGCTAATTTTACGCTAACGAACTCATCAGTCGACTCACTCAGACTCAGGTGAAGCCGTGAGTCTGAATGAGTCCGGCTGAGTAATACCTCCGTCAGTTTGAGTTCGAGTGAGTCTGGTCGAGTAAAAGTACAGTGAGTCTGAGTCCGAGTGAGCCCGGTTGAGGAAAATTTTGGTGAGTCTGAGTCCGAGTGAGTCCTCAGAGCAAAATATATTTCTTGAGTGAGTCTGAGTGAGTTCGAATTTTTTTGACGACCTATGCCTACAACAGTGGACTTTCTCTTCTTAAACTGTTCTTTCTCCTTTCCCAGTGTAGTGTGATCACCTGGGCTCATTGTTGATTTGGTTAATTAACCAAATCAACCAAATTAACCGCCTTGGTTAATTTCCCAGCCTTTCTTTTATCCTTCTCTCTCTTTTATGTTTTCTGAGCCCTTCCTCTAACTAAAAAGGTCTGGCATCAGGCTGCTTCGTCTTCTACCACTACTTGTCATTTTTTGCACCATTTTGTTAAATATCCAAGCCAGTATTTAGTGCTATTAAGTGGAAATTAGTGCTGCAGATTCAGCCGAATAATGAGATGCAGCATCTGTATGGAGCTTCACTAAGTATCGTAATCATTAGAGCAAACTGTGCAGTGCTATGTTTGTGTGTTAAGTCTTCTGAAAGGGTGTTAAGAGAGAACACGTATGTAATAGTCCCGATTGCAAAAATTCTTTTACATCGTGTTCCATCCTTTCAATGTAATAAGGCACACGGGGACAGAACGAACATAGGCAATGAATGAAGTAGGTTGATGCAATGAAATGCACACCACCAATTGTTTTATACTCAATGAAAGAACAGATTTACTACTTGAATCAAAGGATGTATTGCAACAACGAGGACGAGCTGATTAATGAAATAGTCTTAAAATACTTTCCACATACATTATTGCTCAATGTTCACCTTCAAGGTGTTCTGTTGCAGCAGCAACACACCTAATTCACTCCTCAAAGCATCTCTGCAGTTGTTTCCTTTGAGTGATCTTCAAGTAAGCTGTTGATTTAGATCAAATTTAGTGAATGTCATGAATTAATGTCACCTTCAAAACATATGTGACCTTCCAATAAAAGGACAAGTCGTTGCATTTAAGTCGCTGAACTAGTTTGGAATGTGGGCTTGTCGTTATCTAGTTTCTTAATGCTTGTTAATGGGCCAGTTGGTTTTGATGTATATTGAAATGAAAAACAGTGCGAGAAGACAAGGACTGAGGGCACACACACGAGCGCTGACTCACAGCTGACTTAATTTCTAGCAGAGCATAACATATTTAACGTACACAAGAAAATAAAGAAATGTTCGACAGCCATGTGCACTTCTCATCCGCTCGTTACAACTGCTACCTCATCTAATTACATATATCAAGAAACCGTGTTGTTTTTTTGGTCAGCAGCAGCAACACCATGCTTACGCATGTGTCATCCTGCTTTTCTTAGTTTGCAGCTGCTACTATTATTCCGGTAATTTTGTTGCAGGAGCGGCTAAGCACTGTCATGCTTTGAAAGCGTGGAATGCATCCACACTCTCTGCAGTGTAATCCTAAATGACCGGAGGTTGTGGATGCATTCTAAGCTTTGAAAGCACGACAGCACTCAAGCATGGCAGTGTGCGTGTCCCCTTTTGTCTTCTTCTTCTTGTGCTGTTTTTAATCTCAATATGTTATCAAGTCTTTTAGTAATGTTGTAGTGCATCTAGACAAGACAAGCAAGGCGCATGAACACTGAATGTAACACAGTGTGTGTGTTCATCTGCCTTCCTTGTGTCTCAGTCTGTATGCACTACAATATTATAAAAAAACGATTTAACAACCTGGAAGAGCACAGGCAGTTCGCTGTTTTCCGGCCACTAAACAATTGTCAGTGGCTCCTCAAAGGACTATGTAACCAGTGTATTCAAATCATAGTCAAAGAAAGTGAGGATTGGGTCTCAGTAGCTTTTGTGTATCTTTTTTATTGCATAACATAAAATCCATTTCAAAAATTGAATACATACAGCACAGCTGTTCAGCAATACAACAGTTACAGAAATCTGCAGCAAACTGTGCCAGAGTATACCGTATTTACACGAATGTAAGTCGACTCCAATGTAGGTTGACCCCCCCCAAAAATCGCTCGACAAAAAAAAATGCTCTAGTTTTGCTTTCGATTCTAAGTCGACCCCCCAACATTGGATTATCAAATTTGAAAAAAATGGGTCGACCTATATTCGTGTAAATACGGTATGTGAGGAAAGAATCGAGATTGGGATGATCAAGAAAGCGCCCCATCACTGTCCCAGTCTCCTTTCCTGCATGTCCCACATCCTTTCTGGCACGTGTTTGCTGCTGTAATAAAACAAGCAAAAAATAAATTTTGAGCACAAGCACACTTGGTAGAAACGTGAAAGCCAGAACACTGCATTGAAACAGCAGTGGGCATTTAGAAAATGGAATGCAGCACTCTGACTAAAACAAGAACAAGTAACAAGAAAATAATTGAGATCAACATATCAGCTGCCAACAAGACGAGTCACACCTGTGGAGCTATCCCTGCTGCACTCATGTTACGAGGATAACAAAGTAAAGAAAATTGTTAACAGTTAAGCTTTTATTGGCGATTCAAAAGGTGTATGTTGTGAATAGTCGTTGCAGTGCTCCTAGTCTCGTATCGGAATGTGGATTTTTGAAAGAATGCTCAGCTAAGTGAACTACGGCAGTTACTGGGGGGCAGCAGCAAACATTTTACTGCATCACATTGTAAATTAAGAGAGGAATCGTGTTACAATTACACCTGCATCTTGTTTTTCCCATTAATTTCCTTTCAATAATGCTTGTCCCCTTAGAACGAAAATAAAAAAAAACAGACTTTTAACTTCCCCAGCTTTTTGTCATTAGTGCCTACTACCTTTTTATTTCCTTGCAGTGCTATGCTTGGGAGGGAAACAGCAGGTCTGTATGTTCTATGTTCCCTCCTAGTATACACAGAATCCCAAATAACTAGGGAAAAACTATCTCTGCAAGCGGAGAGGATGTTAAGATATTGAATTTCCTTTAAACAACATGCTTCAAATAACACTCCCCCCTCCAACGTGCAAAATGCGCGCAACAACGGCGTATTGTCAATGCGTCAGAACATGGAGCCACAAATAAGTAGACCCAGGAATGAACTAACCAAAAAGTATATATTTGAAACTCGCCCAACATGACCGACTAGGTACAACATATGCCATTACCAGGCACAGGGCTCACTACACACCACACGATGACAAGAATGGAACTAATGTCTACGACCAAGGCCCGTACACCAGCCCAAAATAACAGCTGAAACTGTGGCATTAACAGGCAACTGCAACACAACATGTGCACATCATCCTCATTTGCATAGATTCACATGTGAATGCTGTACTTTTTAAAAAAAATTGGGCAAGCTTCAAGAACAAAAAAAGACTTTAGCAGCTTCACTGTACTCGACAACAAGCAACGCCACTATATCTATTTACTGTAGAATCCCGAGCAAGCGTCCCCCTACGGTGAAAGATAATCTGACAAGATTTGGAGGGGAGGCCCTTGCTCGCTCACAGATCAAAACTCAAGGTGGTGGCGGAAGAGCAGCAAAGAATAAAGAATGCACACACATACTTCTAATGAAATGCTTTATTGAATACGCACTCATTAAATGACCCAGGCCCATTCGCCATCAACGGGCAAATAAAAACAGTGAATATGGCAGGTCATTGGTGCATATTTCCAGTCTACCGATAAAATAAGGGAGGCACTTGCTCGGGATTTACGGTGTGCCAAATCTAAACAGACTGTTTACCCACACAGAACGCCCTGCAATAAGAGCTGGAAAAAATTGGCTTGACATATGTGCACAATGTTCCATACACCCTGCATGCTCTTGGAGTGTCAATTGTCAACAAAAAACTGGCAGTGGATCAAGGGCTTGTTTCTTTATTAGACAACCCAATGAAAGCACCAGACACTGAAGCCAAGGAAGGCAAAGGGGCCATTCTTTGTAGGCTCTCAGCTGTATAGGGTAGCAGTTATGACATAAATGGAAACGAACTAAAGTGAACAAAAAAGCAACTTTGCTGCTAGTAGGGACTGAACCTACAACCTTCAGGTAGCACATCGGACGCTCTACCAATAGGGCTACGGTGGCAGTCGCTTTCTTCTCCACTTTATTGGGTACTTCTATGAGTAATCCTAGAACTGTTAGCGAGTTCCGCTTGAAATCACGACGGTGAGAGTGGAACTCTTTTTTGTCAGCTGGCGTCATGTACTTCAGATACCACAGCTACTAGTGCTTACTTTCAACTAAGGTTCAACCATACAAATCTTTGCATCCTGTGCACAGGAAGAGATGTTTACCAAATTCTACTTTCATGTGGAAGGCGTAATATTATGTAGGCCGGACGACAATGCCTGAACGTGCGTCTGCTCGAGCACAACAATAGTCAGGAATACTGCCATAGGTAGACAACTCGCTTCCCATTCTAAAAAACGTGATGCAAAACCACAGTGTCATCCTCTTTTCAATCTGACAAGATAAAAAAAGACTGTAGAAGCATCCGATATAGCCAGAGCAGGAAAGGAATGTGTCAGCATGCCATGTGTTGTTTTTTTTTATCTAAGAGCTTGATAGTTTGGCTTAGACGACACGTGCACATTTACCTTCTTCCTTTCTGCGACTTGTTTCCTCATGCACTTTCAGATGCGTGTTTATATATTGCTCAGGATCTGCAATAAAACCTTGGTCAAAAGTAAGCGCGAGTCCTGTCTTCGTCTTGTATCGCGTTCGTTTATTGCGCTATGGTATCTGAAGTACGATGAACTACCAACACGCCCAAACTTCCTCCCTTCTGAGGCGCCGTGCAGCACGTGATCTTTTTAAAAACTGGCAGCTGACCAATAGAACTTCACACACCACCTAAGGTAATCAAGTCTGCAATAACAAGACCCTCGCTATTAATGGACGAAAGAAGGAGAATGGATAAAGGGCTCGTTTTTTTGTTAGACGCCAACTAATGAAAAACCTAATGAACCAACAGACAACACAGCCAAAGAAAGTACATTATTGGTAGTGTTCTCACTGTAGCTAAGTAACCTAAATGGAAAGGAATTAAAGAGGACAAAAAAGCAACTTTGCCATCAGTAAACACCGAACCTACAATCTTCAAGTAACACGTCTGATGCTCAGCCAATTGAGCTATGGCAGTGGTCACTTTCCCGTCCACTTTATAGGGTATTAAATACCCAAAGCCAATACGTTCCTTGGCTTCACTGTCTGTTGGTTCCATTATTTAGTCAACCGGCATCTTTACCAATGCTTAAAGCACTATCAAAAAGACCCACACCCATGAAAAGTGGCTGATTAAACGAGAAAAATATGGCTGAAATATTATATTGGAGCTTCGAAATACGTGGATGGCATAGATCCGGGGTGCCCGCGCTGTGGTCACCCCAAATGTACGCTACAACAAATGCTGTGGCAATGCCCTGCGTTGCACGAGAGCAGCGAGTCTCCCTCTATGGAGGCGGACTGGAACTATCTCCTCACAAGCCACGACAAAGGAGACCAGCTTAGGGTCATCCAGAGGGCCCGCGACATGGCCGTAGAGTTTAACCTTCCCGTCCCGTCGTGGGAGCGGCCCACCGGTGTCACCCCCTAAGGGGGGGTCGAGCGCCGCCTCCGGATACTAATAAAGTTCTTTGCCTGCCTGCCTGCCTGCCTGCCTGCCTGCCTGCCTGCCTGCCTGCCTGCCTGCCCGCCTGCCTGCCTTACAACGGCCCTTGAGCTAGTTGGAAACGTCGGGGTCGCAGTAGAGCGCACGGTTAGAACACAACCAGCAATGCCGACTGCTTGAATGCAACTGCTCATGCCGAGCTCGCGCCTCGAACACGAGCTTCCTTTTTATTTTTCTCATCTTTGGCTGCCAGCACCAATACGCCTGCTGAGCTCATTTATCTAAGCGTCTGTGCCTTGCGGTAACAGTGGGCGCTACAAGCTCATTGCAACACAAACTGACTGTACTTGAAACAGAACTCATAGGCCACAACCTTTCCAAACCACCCTAATTCCCAGACATCCTGCAGCAGCGCTGAAATAAAACTAATCTTTTTGTCTCTCCCTCTTGGGTGGCTAGCTATGCAGATAATTTATTTACCTAGCCTCAACATGAGATGTTGTGTAAATGCACTGAGAGATGTATGAAATATTATTGTCCTTTGAAAAACATGGAGGTCGCTTGAGCTTCACTTCCAAGAGTAGAACGAGATACCGTAATGAGGCCCTGTTCACATTGCCTTTTCAATCACTAGCATGGCTTCTCTTCTCAGTGGACACCTTGGCCGTGCCTCAAAGAGAGGAACTTCTGTGCGCATAACGTTGGCCATTTCAAACTATCCTAGAGTCCCTACTGCAAGTACAGTTGTAGAATGCCTTCTAGCCACAATTCTTTTGCAAATCAGAGAAGTGCCCACTATGCATCTCTAAGGCAACGCGTGAACCTACACAGCTGCTGACTTAACTGACGTTTTTGCTGATGATGGTTATCCAGCAGTATGTGTGAACGCTTTGTAATAGTTGAGCCTTTAAACCCCTCACTACGTATCATTAATGCCAACATGCTGACCTACGCAGCTGCTCACTTTGTAGATGCTATTGCTGGTGATTATTATTAAATATGTCTGAGCACTCTGTAAGGGTCTCCTTTTCTGGACATGCACCGAGTTACGGGGTGGAGCCACTTTTCTTTTGGCTGGTTTTGTATCTTTCCTGGCATCATTTTTGTTTTTTTTTTCTTTTTCGTGCTGAATGGCTGTATGTTTCCTCCAGTCATTATCATTCTTTTTTTTTCTTTTATTCTTTTTCTTGCACGGGTAGGACAACGCAATGCGGAGCATGGACCCAACGAGGCTGACACGACACATTTGATCGCAGGTTTGATCACGACATAGTCTGATGGTGCAGCTGCATGGCCACTTTTAATCGCCATTTGGCTGGCGTCCAAGTTAAAACTCAATGTGTGTTGGCCCTGATCATAATCAAAAGATTCCGTGCGGCACCGGTATTATTGCACGATGTGAAAGCAAGCTCAACGGCACGAAGAAGTTTGAGCGATCGTGGTGACGGCTGTTATACCGTGGATATGCAGGTCGTTGGAGGAGCACGTAATATTTCCAAAGATTGGTCGTGATTTCGAATATAAGCCTCTTGTGTTCTCCAAAAGAACCTGTCATGGAAACTGGACTCGGTTGAGCGCTGGCCAAACATCAGCAGAGGTCAGTAATGAACTCTGAAATTAAGCTTATAGTGCTTGACGAGCGAGCTGGGTGAGTGGAGTATTAGTTAATGCCCGCTAAAGAAGTTAATACTTTAACGAAAATGCATCCAACGTCGACCGTATCCTGAATTAAGCGTGGTACGTGTATGACATCACGTTGGCACGTTCCAGTATCATGCAGTACTTGGTAGTTTCGATTTTTTTTATAAAACACTGGAACGGTGGCCCTCAGGCTGGTTGTATGCCGTATCCATTCTTTATTCGTGCGTCGCAGGCACATGAACAATAAATCGAGCAATGTTGCAGCAACAAAAGCAACAAACTGTGTGTCATTGCCACCGTCATCACAGCTGTCACAGCAGTGGCTTGAACTTCTGCGTGCCGTCGAGCTTGCTATCACACCATACAATAACACTAGTGTCGGACAGACACTTTTGATCGCAACCAGGGCCGACACAGATCGAGTTTGGCTCGGATGTTAGCCAAATCACGATTTAAAGTCACCATGCAGCAGCATCCTATGTCGTGATCAAACCTGCGATCAAATTTGCCCCTCTCAGCCTGTCGGGTCCATGCTTCGCACAGTGTTGTCCCTACCCACAAGAGAAAAAAAAACAATAATGACTGTAGAAAACATGCAGTTGCTCAGCGTGGAAAAAAAACTGGAACGACGTAGGAAACAAACGACAAAAAGAAAAGTGGCTCTGCCCCCATACCTCAGTCCAGCTCCGGAAAAGGAGACTTACCTTGTAATGACTGGGCCTTTATACCCCTCGCTCGTTAATGCCACGACACCTAATGAGATTTTACACGTTTCTGCCACGCAATATAACGTGTCAAAGAGACTTCTTACATTACATGACATCCGATGAACAGAGCGTTGGGTGAATTGGTAATCCATTGTGATGAGCATTTGCGGGAAAAAACTAGGGACGTGAAAGAAAGAAAACACAAGACAAGCGCAGACTCTGGACTGGTCTCATGCTTTCTTTTATTTCGTGCCCCTGGTTTTCTCGTGCAAAAGCTCTTCGCAAGATACTCGTACAGGTTTTTTTTCACACACTGGCGTGGCTCTGTGGTAGTACACCTGCATGCCATGCAGAAATTCTGGGTTCGATCACCACTGGAATCGAACATTTTTATCATTTGCATCTATCTCATTTTTTAGCTAATGGACAATGTCAATTTTGTCACCCACAACTAACGATGCCAACAGTGGAATTTCTGTAAAATGAGCTCTTTAAGACTACTGCTTCAATATGTAAACATGGGCCAGGGGACGAGCAAGCCTTCTGTTGACAAAACAGCCTCATAGCCCCTCACACCTCCTACAAAGGCATTTACTGTCACCAATTGACTGCAGTTCAGAAAAACTTTGTCATTAAACTAGACAATGTCACATACCCAACAGAAGCATGGCAGCTCAATGACATGCCCTGCTACATTATTCTATCTGATCTCAACATATTGAATTGATGCCTCTTGCAATGACGTCACATTTTTCCTCGTCGCAAAGAGCCAATCTTAAAAAAGGAGTACAAAGTGGCACTTTGGTATTTGCATATCCTGTTTTCGGTGTGTCATCATCATTCCAAAGTTCATTACGTCCATTAATTGGAATGATATTGCCAACAAAGAGTGGCATGCTTTTGAAATTAAAAATTAATGGCGGTCAACTTCAGCAGAAAATGTCTTGCCTCCATTCTCATTGGCCACTAATGACGTGCTGGCCCATGTTTCTGTACTTGCTCAACAATGTAGACTGGCACACACTTTTGGAAACATTGCTTCATTTCCATGGGATTCAAAGAAACACTGTGAACTGTGCAACATTGAGCGTGCTTCGTTTTTTGTTTTGTTTGATGGCAAGAGAAAGATTTACGAGCTTGCTTGCTGTGTCATTTTTATCAACCCTATCCGGGCAAATGCAACGCCACAGCGAAAGCGAACACTAATTGGGAATGGGGAAGCAGGGTGAATGTTGACAAGTCTCAAAGAGCAGTCGCATGAAGACGAGATGACGGCCGCTCTGAGGAGTATTTTTTCAATGCATTTGGAAGTACTCTCTGTACGACTGCATATATTGTAAAATAAAACCAGTGTGCCCTCACTAAACAGTGCCTTCCCCAACATGAGCATCCAGTGATGAATGAAAAGAACACAACCATTTCGGCAATGAAGAGGCTGATGCTCTTCCAGGTGAAGCATGGACATGTGTCCCAAAAGCAAGAGCTCCCAAGATTTATCAGAACTACATAATTTCACTCCGCGAACACTTCAGGACGGTCTACAAGATTCCACATCAAGCATGTGTGATCTGCGGTCTTGCTCATGAACAAGCGACGCTGTTGTATCACATCAGAACAGACTCTGCACGCTTGGTCATTCAAGACTGCGCAATGTGCGTCCCCTACTCTGTGCCTTCTGCGGTGACATCAATGCCATTGAACATTTTATTTCGCTTTGACCGCAGTTTCACAGGGTAAGAAAAGCAATGGTTCCCAGCCAGCAAAGGGGTGGTCATTGGCACCAGACGTTTGAAGATGTCACTTTTCCTCAAGGGCCTGTGGCAATGACAAGGAGCTCGCAAATGAACTTTGATTACCTTCCTACGAGACACGGGGCTGTTTAACATGTGGTGACAGACCCTACAATTTACGAGATGCTCAGGTGGAATCATTGTCTGTTACGTAAGCCCGGGTTAACCCTGCCTGCTGCAATGTCACAACCACCACCACTATCACTACACAATGAAACTAAAGGTTAGTGATGGCCATGTTAATTGAAACTAAAGGTTAGTGATGGCTATGTTAATTAGCATCACTGTTAGCCATACCTTTTCCCTGATAGCAACACACAAAAAAGGAGCCATTCCTTTTGGCAAGCTCCCTTCCAGCAGAACAGGCATTGGATTATATTATATATCTCTTTCGTAACGAATAAAAAGAGTAAAGTTATTTTCCTTCCTTCCTTCCTTGTGAACAATGGATCGCTGTTTGTCCCAGACTCTTTAGACAATTTTTGGTTTTGTACGAGGTTTGTAGTTACTAAAGTTTTTCACCTGTGCTGTGATGCTACCTTCTATGGCATGTGTAGGTGTGCATGCTCTACCGTGGACTAAAGGAAGGTGCGACAGTAACAGCAAGCCAGAGGGCTGAACAACTACTTCAATCCTGCCAATGAGCGAGTAGCCAAAGCATCTCCTGTAACTGTCATAAGTACACCAAAAAACATTTCAGGGATATTTAAGCTGGATTTGTAGGAGATCAAGAAGCTTTATGATATAATACTGGATTTTGCCCCTCCACAAAGAATGACTTTAGTAGGTGGCACAAACATTTGTGCATTTTGGTAGAGCTTTTTCCGAAGACAGTCATTTTTTATGAGCTCACAGATGAAAGCACAAACGACAAAACTAAACATATCATCTACCTTCGGAACGAATGACCATGTTATAGCGCACCTGCGATGGCCTTTAGGACGCCTGCAAAGTCTCGTCAACATCTCATACACTGTAGCTATGCTATGATATAATACTGGATTTTTCCCCTCCACAAAGAATGACTTTAGTAGGTGGCACAAACATTTGTGCATTTTGGTAGAGCTTTTTCCGAAGACAGTCATTTTTTATGAGCTCACAGATAAAAGCACAAACGACAAAACTAAACATATCATCTACCTTCAGAACGAATGACCATGTTATAGCGCACCTGCGATGGCCTTTAGGACGCCTGCAAAGTCTCGTCAACATCTCATACACTGTAGCTCGTATATCAGCGTCATTCAAATATGCAGCACTGGCTTGAATATTGCATTCATCATCATTACTGCGTTGCATTAGATTATTCTGACCTTCACATTTTCTTCTGCATACTCTGTGATGCTTTTGGCAGTGTATGAGGTAAGCAAAGTTAGAGTGGCATATTGTACACACAAACATGGCATTTCCACATGTTGGTGGCCTTTTGAGTGGCCAGCAAGTGTCCTAAATTCACTGCAAAAAAAGAAAAAATGCCACACTGAAAATGCACATGCGGTCTTGTCAGAAAATGCAGCACCTCTTCCACTTCTGTATTTGGTGCCACCACTCCAGATGTACTGGCTTGCTGCAACATGGCGATGCTTCCAGATCGATCAATTCCTGCATTTTTCAGAAAGGAATAAAGGCACAAATGTCACTTTAGTAAAACATTTTTGTTTGATTATGCTAATGACTGATTCAACATCCCTTAGTATGCAAGTGTGGTCACTCTGATGCTTACGCTATTGCAATGTGCCATGAAGCAATTAGCTTAAGTCATGCTAGCAACCTCTCCATTTTTTCAAGGAGGGGCTCGGCTCCCCCCTCAGCTAATCAATGCCGGCACAACAGCACCCATTCGACAAGGGCTGGAGTTTATTTTTTTTTGGCAGTGGTGCCTTGCGCGGGGAAATAGTAACTCTCCAATGTTATTAATAATGATTTAATCAATATTGTTGAGTTGATGTGGTGCAAGCAAAACGGGATAACAGGTATCGTCATACTGCTGCAGGCATTTCCTCGAGACACTGCACATGACGGGCCACGGCCCTGTTCGGCTTTGGCACATCATACTGTTTCACGAGGAACCTAAGCTTTAAGCTACATGTTTATGAATTAGTTTGAAAGTCCCTTTGGTCTCTTTACATTACTAGTCAATTTTTATTCGTTCAATTTGGCATTAACAGTCTGGTGTAATACCAAAGATGCATGCATTATGCCTACTGTTTTTAGGTAAGTAGGCGTAGAAATGAAGCATAACATTCTCGTGCCTCAGGTTCTCGATGCAGTAAGTAAATTGGTGGTTTGAATTGCAGCTTGGTTATTTCCTTCAAGATTGCATATCTGTAACCCTTACCATCCCGGGTTATTTTTGAGAAAGCCTTTCCAAAATGCCAAATTTAAATAATTGACTAGATCGGCACATTCTATGAATGCCCGAAGAACAATCAGAGTACAGTAAAAGCTCGTTAATTCAAACTCAAAGTGGACTACAAAATTGTTCAAATAAAGCAGAGTTTGAATAAGCGGGCGTGCGCCAGAATGAACGGACATCGCACCACAGTGCGCGGACCAGAACCCATTAAAGCCACCTCTGGACTTATTATCACGAATTAGGCGCTACTACATGCTTGCGGCAGGTGTAAGTTCATGGAGCTCCAACACCGAACAGAATTAATTGATCAGTCAGTTATACGACAGAAACAAGCACCGACATGCATTCATATCAGCAGTGAGCCTAAACGTGGAAATATATTACACTTTTTATGCTTCAATACAGTTTTATTTACATGCCACAGTTAATGCAACCAAAATTAAAAGTAAACAGAAATCACTACACTGCTGTGTGCGTGTGTGTGCACTCTATGAGGGCCCCCCCTTCAATGAAGGAGACTTATAGCCATTATCACAACTTTTCGTAGACCACTTGTGCTACTAATGTATGTCTGAAACTTGTGTCACCGTCTGTTTCCTGAATTTACATAGTGTTTGTTGTCACAGCAATGAAGGTTGCTTTGTATGTTGCACGTATGTTCGCTTTAAATTCAGTGTTGACAAATGTGTCTGTTCTGCAATATGCGTATCGACAATAATTTTTAAAGTATTTGTCACCAGGTTAGAAATTTTTTTTAAAAACCCTTTTTGAAATATTTCGTTTGCTACAGCATGAAACGCGCAGCAGAATTGCGACATAACTTTAGTTTTAAAGGTCTTCACTGCGAATTATAGTGTGTTAATTAAGGGGGGACTTGCAGTGCGAAACAAAATGCATATGACCTTCCAAAACAGCCGAAAAATTTACTGTTAACCCGTTGATAACGGGTGAAAATAGTGGTCCATCATAGCCAACAAGGGCCGGCGCGGTGGTTATAATATGCGCAGAAAGGTGCATTAACACTTTTGTCCTCCAAGTCTGAGGGGCAACTTCAAGAAGGAAAAGCCTCTGCCATACGGGGCACTCCCGACGACGAGATTGGGCCCAACACGAATGCTATATCTTGATCGACATTGGCTTCTAATTAATGTAATCTATAGCAACACAATGACACACGCGATCGGCCGCAGAAATGCTTGCAGCGGAAATTTAACTAATAGCCGCAGTTAAAGGATGATGTAAATTCTCATGAACGTGAGATCAACATTACGATTTAGAACCTGGATTCCACACAAAGTTTGTCGCAGAGGCTGCCGAGAAGAACGACGTCTCCGTGTATTTATGTAGGAGCCCCCACGCTGACTGTGATAGCCGTTCAGGAACAGTGCTATGCTTTTAAGCAGCACAGCGATAGAATCGAAATCAACTTACCCAGACGAACGTGGCTTCGTGGCTGCAGTTTGCGCACCCCGCCGTGGGCAATCTCACGTTTCCGTCACACACGGACGAGTTCTCGTGGTTGCATGCTCCGCTCGGATCGTTTTTTACGCCGGTAGAAGCGGGTATCTTGAAGCAAACAGCAACTCACAGAAGTAATTCGCGCCGTTGCGTCACGGAAACTGAGAAGCACGCCAACAAAGGCTACGGAAGTCTCGGAAGAATAGGCAACATGAGATTGCGCCAACAGAGGAACGAAACCTTTGCCCCCCGCGGCCGCCGCGCAGTTCGTGCGTTCGTCAGTCCGTCGCACGGCGGGGAGAGAGTCGAGTGGAGGGAAGGGCTGAGAGAATGCGCTGAATGCTACGAGCCATCAGGTGACCTCCCTTCTCGCAGAGGCACTGCGTTTTTTTTTTTTTCGCGCCATGAAGGCTGCATATATACGTTGCGTCCGCTAACGGCCGTTTATAGCGGGCCCATTCTGTCGCGACGAGATTGTCACGCATAACGGCGCGTGAAAGCCCGCTTTATGTGCGGTACTTTGCGCTGAAATGAAAATGTGCCGCTTATGTCCGCTTATATACCGGACGTTATACGGGACTTGACTAGGAGTGTAGAAGCGATATATGGCGTAACCTCGGTGTTTACAGCACTCAGCAAGCTTTCAAGGTTGTGCCCAAGAATTCGAAAGAATGCGGAGTCCGGCACTACACAGAGTAAAAACAACTGCCAGACAAAGCACAGCCAATGTTGCTGGCCTTGCAAAACCGGAGTGGTATACCAGGTGCCTTTCAGTTGCGGCAGGTCCTATGTTGGCCAATCGGGAAGGTGTACAAAAACCACGTTGAGGGAGCATGACTCCGCATTACGTAGTATAGCACGGACACATCTGGTAGATCATTGCACTTCACCTGGGTGCCCACCATTTTTTACGGACACAAAGATTGTATCAACACACAGGAGAAAATAAACCGTGAGTTAATTGAATCATTCAATATTAGAAACATGGGTGAGAAGTGTGTAAGCAAAGCGTCTGTCACAATTTCCGATAAGGAATTCAACTTCTTGAAAAACACGTGTAACAATCCTGCTACAGATGCGTGAGGTCAGGCTGAAATTTTGTTTGTGGTTTTTTTTTCTTTTTTATGACGTAGGGTTGAATAAGTTTTCCTTTGGGTTTATCTCGTATGTTTTCGAATCCACCGGTGGGGGGGCGTTTGTGATTGGCGAAGATAAAAGTGCATTTTCTGTTTTCAAATAAATCAGTTGTGAGTTTGCGGCCGTGGTGTCTATTTCTTGTCCGTGTTTATGTTGCGCAAAAAACTGTCATGAATAAGTACCAACTCGCTCAACTGTCAGTACCCCTGTTTTAAGGTATGATGCCAATAGGAAAAAAGCAATTTTTTTCTAAAACTGACATTTTTTGGTTTTTGGTGATGTTGAATGCGCATTTTATCCCCGATAATTCTGCTGCATAATGTTTCT
The DNA here is from genome assembly GCA_030522465.1 of Rhipicephalus appendiculatus. Taxonomy (NCBI): domain Eukaryota; kingdom Metazoa; phylum Arthropoda; class Arachnida; order Ixodida; family Ixodidae; genus Rhipicephalus; species Rhipicephalus appendiculatus. Next base: position 85,727 of record JALIZH010009126.1, read on the forward strand.
GACCACATAGTTTCAAAAGATGCGAGCAAAACGTTAGAGCATTCATCATCTACAAAAACAAAACTAAGAGGGCCAGTTTTCTGTGCGTCATGAGATTAGCTTGATATGTAATATTTTGTAGGTTATTTAACAGCATCCCTTTGACCATGCCGTCGTCCAAGCACCCCCCCCACGGTCTCTTTTATTCAGGCCGTCGTGCGGCAGGAAATTGCCAACCTCTGTTTCCCTGTCGCCTTCTCCGTCTCTCGACCAATGAGGGCACCCCGCAATGACTCCTAATTTCCTCCAAGATCACGCAACCCATCGGAATGTAGAACTCCCGACGACAAACCCATCTGCTTCCGCTGCCACCGGGTTGGTCATGTCTCCCGTCACTGCCACACCACCTGGACGCCGCCGTATTGGGGCCGATTCTCGTCGCCTTTTCGCGCAAACACTGAACCTCACCGGTATTCGCCGAGCCGTACGTGCGCTGCTTCTGACGCACCCCCAACGGCCGCCCTACTCCTCGTTCACCGTCGCCCCAGCGCCGTCGTTCCCCGTCACCGCAACCGCGCCGCTATTCCTCGCCGCCCAACTACGTCTCGTCCCGGACGGAAAACTAGATCTTGCAGCTCCTGGAGGTAGTGCTCCATCATTTTCGTCTGACACAAATCCTCCGTTGACGCTCGCTCCGAACAAGAACTTAATTGATCTGCAAGTGGACGAATGTTGAAACTTTTAAACTTTATTTATTTCAACATTCGGCATGCTCAGGGCCGCGGTCAAAAAGCCTCTAATGGGCTTGACTGGGACCACGACCCCTTACAAATGGGCGGCATAGGCAACATTGTTATTGCAACGAAAATGTAGAAACTGAGCAAACAATCTCAGCGACAGTTACTACAAGTCTAATAAAGCATAAAAATTGGAAATATAATGAACTAAAAGGATAAAACTCAGAAAAATACAAATGATCGTAATTATTTTCTTATACATCCGAAATGATTGAGAGTGTGTAACGATGCAAGAAATACAGTATTAGCACAAAAGTCGGATTGGGCATGTGCCCATACGCTTACTATACTTGACGGTATTTCTATAACGGCGTTAATTGATACTGGGGCTTAGGTGTCTATCCTCAGTGCGCATCTCTGTCGTCGACTTAAGAAAGTGCTCACGCCTGCTACAACTAAAGCCGTACGCGTCGCCGATGGTGGAACTTTTGTTGCCGTTACGGGAATGTGTACCGCTCGAATAAGCATTGCCGGCCGCCACGTTCCCGTCCTCTTTAAAATTCTCAGCAGTTGCCCTCACAACCTGAGCTTGGGGATGGACTTCCTCTCGGCGCATTCTGCCCTGATCGCCTGTTCTGCCGGTACTCTTTGCTTGGAACTTCCTCATCTGCCAGATACTAGCCCCGAACTCCAGAACAGCCTCTGTACCACTGACTTTACCCGCATGCCACATAAAGTCCTAACATTCGTCGAATTGGCAACGTCTTCATTTGTGCTTGACGGGGACTACGTCGTCACGCCTATGGCTGATGTCCTTCTGGCGCGCGACATCACTGTACCCCACTGCCTTGTCACCGTAGCCGCTAACCGGATATATCTCCCTGTTGTAAATTTCGGCTTCACGAAGCAAGTGCTACGCCAAGGCACCTCAGTCGCCAGGCTCCGATCCTTATCAGACGACCGCGTCACCATTTTTGCAGCAGACGTGTGCTCAGAAGTTCCTTGTCGCCCGCCGGATACCACATGCCTCGACATGGCATTACGGTCCCATGATCGCCCCGGACCTCGAACCTGAGCAAGCAGCTGCTCTAAGCCGCCTTTTGGCTTCCTACCGCGACATCTTCGACGTCGACAATCGACCATTAGGCCAGACTTCTCTTGTAAAACACCGCATAAACACCGGTGATTGTCTTCCCATTCACCGCCGACCATATCGGGTGTCTGCCTGCAGAGCGTAAGGTAATTCAAGAAGAAGTCAACAAGATGCTAGCCAGAGGCATTACTTGAATCCTCATCGAGCACTTGGGCGTCATTCCGCCGAGCTTGTTAAAAAGAAAGACAATACGTGGCGCTTCTGCGTTGATTACCGCCATCTGATTCGAATGACGAAAAAGGACGTTTACCCTTTGCCTCGAATAAAACGGCAGCGCACTTCAGGGGACGAACATTTGAGGCATTTGCTGCGTAGTTACGCTGCGTTCCCGTTACGCTGCTTTCCAGACAGTTCCTGTAGAATCCATCGTACGCGCATCACACTCGCGCGACAACATCTCCTGCAACAAATCCTCTCCGATGGTGCGATCTCGCTGTTTTGCCAACGTCAGTTACCTGCCGTCGGCAGCGACTGCGCCGAAGGCTGTCGCATGGCGGCAAAATAGTGCCCTCGATGCCGAGAGTTGTGGCTCCGTGAAGAAAAAAAATCGTATTTGGGGCGTCTGTCTGGTACACAAACGTAATCATCTATCTGGCGTGCTTTTCTCGCGTTATCTGCGCGCGCCCAGTACTTAGTCACGAATGACGTGTGGCTATCAGCGTGACAGCACTCTTGATAAGAAAATGCCGAGCGCGAAGTTCTCGAGAAGGAGACCGAATGCAAGTCTGATAACGAGAATTGCTGTATAGTTGAAAAGACGCCCCAAGTACTCCTGTTTGTCTTCATGTGTCGACCGTTGCACTCTAAGGAACAATCGAGTAAAAAGGGTGTCTTTTTGCTACACAACAATGGTCGTCATCTACCCCTCGTACTTTCCTGGCGTTATCAGCGCCGTCCCGGCACTTCCCGGTCACGAACGCCGCGCGCGTTATCGGTGTGACGTGAGGAACTTGAGGAAACGTGAGGAAGCCAGATTACGTTTTTTGTTGTGTAGCAGAAATACTCCCAAAATACTCGACTTTTTCCTAGAGCGTGGTAACAGGGGCGGAAATTAACAAGTAAACGATATAATCTGGGGTCACACGTGCCAAAACTGATAGTTGGGGATCCCGAATATATGACCACCTAGGGCGCGTTAAGGGAACAGGGTAAGCCCTATACCTTGCTGAATACTTGGTGAGTAACTTGCCTGGAATCGAAACATTGCAATATACTATTTGCACTGTTAACTCAACAGCCGGTATTTCCTTTTCCATAGGCCTTTAGCTAATTTGCTTTCCCCGGCGTACGATGCGTTCGTGCCTGTGTTCGTCTACGCGCGTGTGTGTGGTAGGCTTGTGTGTGTGCCTGCAGAGGAGAGAGAACCAGCTTTACAAGTGGAGAGGACAACGGCCATTCTAGGTTGCCCAATAACTGCAACGTTCTTTTTCTAATTTCTTTCTTCCGGGATCTCGCGGAAAGAGACAGGGCTAAACGACCAGCACCGCGTATATCTGTAGAGCACGTTTCTGTAGGCTAAACTGTGCCCTGCAAACTTATAGCTAGCTGCTCACAAAAAGTGGCGCTTGCAGAAGCGAAACAGAAGATGCACTGTTGGATCAATTTCGTTAGCATCGACTCCTGCGGAACGCGCCGTCATCGCCGGCGACTCGGTTAAATGTCGCAGAGGCGACCCACACACATCACGAGCTTGGGAACACAGTCAGCACGCCGGCCGCGTGTCGAATCGATTGGTCCGGGAAATCTGCATGCGCTTGGTAATTACCGCGCCGGGAGCGAGAGGTTGCCGAGAACGGCAACTCGTTGCAATCCCTGTGCGTGGTGTATACAGCGGTATTATACAACAGCGCCCGCGGTGGTTGTGTGACGGTGGTGGTCGTCCCACGATTGCCGTCGCGACCGCCATGCGGCGAGGCGAACGAACTAATCGAATATAGACGATTATCTGACGAAGAAATATAATCACTGGCTTGAGGCGAGCATCACGGACGAAATACGAACTAAACATCTACCACCGTCTCTTTAGCGCTCTGTGAGCAGGTATAATGTTAGAGACATATAGGATAAGTGGTGTACGGAAGGGGGGGAGTTGGGAACTGCGGTAAGGTGACTGGATGCCCGCAAGCAGGTGCCAACAACGCTACTCACAGGACTTCCCTCACACTGGAGATGTTCTCGCAATGAAGGGCCGAACGAGGAGAAAAAGATATTCTCGTAGGTTTATTTCTTCCTTAATTATACGCCGAGATGCTTGCCTTATAGGCGTAATGCGAGGCTACAAGCAAATGTTGAGCAACGCAGCGCGCGGGCCCTCATCATTTCATTGTCTTTTTTCTGTGCGCCAAAGAGCATATATGCCCAGAGTTCTTACTCGCGTTTGTGAGAACCAGCGGATTAACTCGTCTTATTAAGAAGGGATATCCTTGGTTCTGACTTAGAAGACTGGGTAAGACTGCGGGATGGCTCTTCCCCGAAGCGCCAAAGGCAGAGGGTGTAAAGAAAATTACGGGCTATGTTCGCAGATGTCTTATCGTAATAAGATGAATCTTTTGAGACAACCGTAATGGTTGGAGCTTTTGCTCTAAGGGACAAAGCAAGAAAACTTTCCGTGAACAAGGAAAACAAAAGTCCACCGTTCATAGAAGAGTGCAAGCTATCCCCAAATTAACGGATTAGCTGGCGTTCCAGCGTGCGTTGTGATCACGCCAGGCCAACAAAATGCATTTCGGGCACACGCGTGCTTGCGGAAAGAATCGATAGAACACGACGGGTGAGAAGATGCAGCGCTCGGAGTGCTTCTTTATAGCTCATTTGAAATCGCGATGGTCGTGAAATATTCTGTGCAGGAGTATGTTTAGGTGATATGTTATGGCAAGTTATGCACCACATACCCCAAACCAGAATTTACCAATGCGTTCACCTAAAACTGCTAGAAAGTTTTGTCAACAACAGCTATTTTGTTTTGCTGACATTAGCAGCCTTTAGTTTAACGATACATACTTCCATGAATGTTGCAACTGCGCAGCGGTCACCTGTAATATCTAATTAAAGAATTAAATTGAAGGTGAGTTGGTATTTCGACATTACATTCAACGTAAACAGTGCAACGAAACGGTTCAACACGAAGAAAGACAAATACAGGCGCAGCATTACCACTGATATTATTGAAGGATGAACCGTAGATGCAAATCCACAAGCTGCGCAGTCACAGCGTTTCAGCTAATAATTAAAATGGGAAGCAGGAACTTATCACATAGGTGCGTTCTAAAGATTTAGCA